>OZ012631.1:2982421-3111644 GCA_963942485.1 Pediacus dermestoides
TTATAAGTAAATTCAAAATGGTTGGTCGAAAATGGTAGACACGTTTTTTAAATAATCTCTTGTTTTGGCCCAACACCCTCTAGGCAAGATTAAGCAAACAATCACCATGAACAGTGACATTCAAATTTTGAATTTTGTCCAGAAATTCTGGATTTCAGCCCACTGTGAGGCGCTTCGTGCTTGTTTTGGGGCCCTTAATTGTCGGCATTAATCTGATTACCCCGGTAGCAGCTTTCTCTGCTTTAGTCGTTACGTATTTGATGTGGTGACTCCAGGCGCATCTGTTATCCATGAATACTCCTAGGTATTTCATGTATTTGCCAGCAGTAACCGTAGTTCCTCCGACGTCAAAGTTAATTACTCTGACTCTCTTGCGGCCTGTGAGCGCAATTGCCTCTGTTTTTTCGGGGGCAAGTTGGAGATCGTGATCCTCCAGCCCTTTGTTTACCAAGGCGCTAGTTCTATTAGCCAGAAACATAGCACCATCTTCCGTCTTGTCGGTGACAATGATGATAAGATCGTCTGTGGAAGCGACTAGTCGACACTGGTTGGGTACCGTGATGTTAAGTAGGTATGTCGTCGTAAAGTATGTTCCACAGTAAGGGACCCAGTACGGATTCTTGTGGGACACGATATGTTCGAGTCTGATGGTGCCTTCGACCATTATGTACCTGTTCTTAAAGTAACTCTGGACAATTTCAACCAGGTATGGTGAAATGCCCTTACGGACAAGTGACTTTGCAATGGGACGCCAGGGTGCTCTGTTAAATGCATTTCGAACGTCAAGCGCCACTGCCATGCAAATCTCACGCTGTCTCCAGTTTCTCCCGTTTGTATGTTGCGCCATCTACCTCTCTGACAGCGTCGACAGTTGACCTGCTTTCACGGAAGCCGAACTGATTCTCCGATAGGCCGACTTTTTTTTCTAGCTCAAGATTTAGCCTTAACGTTATCATTCTCTCAAAAGCCTTCGCGGTGGTGTCGATGAGGCATATCGGTCTACGCTTCGGCTTGGGTACGAGTACTATTTTAGTGGTCTTCCACCGATTAGGAAACTGGCCATCTATCAACATCGCGACGAAGGCTGTGGCGAATGTTTGCGGAAACTTATTTAAAGCAATTTTGACGGCTTTCGGGGTACTCCATCGGGCCCCGGGACTTTCTTAGGTTTTAACCGTGCTGCCGCTTTTGATTTCTTCTATTGTTATGGGGGGAATGTCCTCCTTCTGTGTGACAGGCGTCCAAATGCTGGTGTGGGGCCTGTGAGCAAGAGCTCATCCACTATTCTGGTTAGTGAGGCTGTGTCCATGGTCGGAGCAGTCTGAATTCCCGTTCTCTTGCACGCAATGTGGTATCCGTTCCCCCAGACATCGTTGTCAACGTCTTCGATAATACCAGCCCAGCAGGTCACTTTGGATAGAATCTCGACTTACATTGTCCGCCCTATTGTTTGCCTTAAACCGTGTCCACTGTCTCTTTTTTTTCAGACATGTTCGCTTCAGTGCTGCAATCGAGTCGATCCAATAATAAACTGATTTTCTTGTTTTGGCGCTGGGATGACTCGGTTAGCGGTCTGACACGCATTGCATAGCGCGTAGGACAATCTGTCAGCGCTTATGGGCTCCTGGAGAAGGTTAATTTCGTCCTTAATAGCCTGCTTCAGGGATTTCGCTTTTGTCGGTTTAAATCGCCATCTGTTCGGTGTAGTAGTTCGATAATCGGGTGTCAGAGAGGGGATGTCATCTGAGTCCCTCCTTGACCTCGAAATATATCGCTTGATGATCGTTAAGCGTAATAGTGTCTAGTACTTTCCAACAGAGCAGACCCTATCAGTCAAGTTTGAGGACACCAGCGTAACGTCAATGATGCTATTGGAGTTACCCCTCACAAATTTTGGTGTGTTTCCAACGTTTGTAGTCACAAGATTACGAGCGGCGGCCCAGTCTAGCAGGACAGAGCCTCGCGTGTCCTCGTACGCAGAACGCCATTGTTGGCTTTTGGCATTAAAATTTTCTATTAATTAATATCTATTAATACTGATATTTGGGGAGGAGTAACAGGAGAGGATAACAGTAGCAGGTATTAGGGTGGTTTAGCGACCCCCCACCACTTCCAATTTAGGCCAGTAGTGTGTAATGGCGGGTTCTGGGACCTCCGAGCGCGACCTTGAGTCGAAACTTGAGAACTGGGTAGAACGCTGCGCCAAACAATAGATTGAATAGAAATATTTATTTGAATATTGCTCAAAAAATTGGACCCCAAAAATGAGACCCCCAAGTTCCTACAGTTTCTATTTGGTTCCCACGCTCAACGTCGCACGTCACCACCCGGCACTTGAGGTTAGTTCGAAACTTGACCAGCGGGGTTTTGTAGAGGGCGCTGCGCCAAATTAAAAACGATAGATTGGATAGAAATATTTATTTGAATATTATTTTACATGTATATTCATAAATTGCTTTGATACAAATTTTATAATTTCGTAAGTTTTAATGTCTTTCAATTTTTTAAAATTTTCCATATGAGCCTCCAAAGTAGATTTAGTTAATAAAGATGATGATGATGATGGTGGCGTTGAAGATAAAGATGGAACAAGTTGTAATGGAATCGTATTATTTAAATCCATCTCCAAACCAAAAAAAAGTTAAATCATTTAATTAAATTTTTAGTGTCTTACCTTAATTATAACAAATTTCAAACTTGGTTCTTTAAAAAAACTAAAAAGAAACAATAGATTTAATAGAAATATTTATTTAAGTGTTATTTTACATTTATTTTCAACAACCAACACACTATTGTCTTTATTCCGACGCACAGTGGTCGGAATCGCGAAAAAGCTGGCCAAAACTAAAAAAAAAAGTCGTTGAAATGTTGTAGAAATAAGAATTCACGAAGAGAAGGACCTAATGCATAGTTTGACAAAAAGATAGAGAGCTGTGTTCGGTATCTGCTTCGCTGCAACAGTCCAAACGTGTCGCTGATATCGTTGCATTTCTTTGCTCAAAAAATTTGCGCGGTATTCATATTGCGATTACTTTTCACTGGAGCGAGCGTTTTTAATTTTGTGAAATGGAGAGTATTCCTGGATGTATGTGGAATACTGCTATGCATATTAGTTTCATTTATAAATGTTTTAAATATATTTTAAGTCGCGGTAAACAGTTCTCTAAAACAACTACAAACACGTTTATCATTAATGATCGAAAAAGTTGTGATCCCAAGAGATCCTGCTCTGTTCTCAAATGCAGTGCACAGTTAATGGTGCAAATATTGAAAATTTCCAAAGAACTGCTGCACATTTTTGCACCTTTAGCTATAGTAATCTAAAGAACTTTTTCATAAATGTCACAGGATTAGGCACTTACGAAGTAACCCATACGAAAGAGAAAATATTTGGAATTCTTCAAGGACATTTCCAATTAGATCTCGATGCCCTGATTCAAATATTAGAAGACAATTTTTCTAAAAGTGAAAAAAAACATTTCCAAATTGTCGAAAACACAAAAAATGATATGAAAAAGATTTTGAGTCCGCCATTTTGACTTTTGAAATTTCGACTCCACATTCGTATTCAGCGACCTCAAAAACTTGTATTCCAAATTTCGCTTAAATCTAAAAAAAATTTCATACAATTTGTCGGCCATTTTGAATCCGCCATTTTGAATTTTGACATTTCGACTCCATATTCGTATTCAGGGACCTCAAAAACTTAGGTATCCAAGATTTGGCTGATTTTGGAATCTTTTCCCAGTTTTGGTCAGTTTTTTCGCGATTCCGACCACTGTGCGACGTCCATTAGGTACCACTACCGTGAGGTATACGTACACATGTTACCTCAAAACAAAATGTATCTGTACTGAGACCTGAAATGATTATTTACATAAATTTATAGATATAAAAAACAATAACAACATAGCTGTCGAATTGGATATTAGATTCCACACATCTTCTTTTGTAATGGTGTCTGCATCACGAAAACTGATCGAACCTGCTCCTTCTCGGAATGAATCATAACAAAAAGTGATGCCCACTTTATCTTTAGATAATAATTTTTTGAAAGACATTATCAATCATATCATCTACCACCCCTTTAACCCATTTAATAGGATTTTCATTTTGGGGGATAGGTTTAATTTTAAACTCGACTTTCCGAGTGTGTAAATTAAAACATTTCACATTGTTGATATAATCTTTAGTAATTATAAAACGAGACATTTTCAAACTGGGGTGAGAACGATCTAATCACAACTGAAGTGCGAATAAAATTAGGCTTACCAACTAATTATATTTGCAGGGTCTAGGTGGACCGAGGACTGAATGGTTCTTGTAGGAAATTAATAATAATGGTTTGATTGACATACAATTCATGACATGTCTAAGGGTGAAGAGGGGGATTTTTAGTGGGTAAGAATCCCACACTAACCACAGCGCCGGAAACATCAATGTTGTGGGTGTCTTGTTGAAGATTTTCCCCCCTGAGAAAAAAAAAGTTCCTGTGAGATTGTTTCAGCGTCTGTCCTAGATTGGGCGGGTGGCTTTATACTTAGATAGATAGATAGATAGATAGATATAGATAGATAGATATATCTATCTATCTATCTATCTATCTACATGGTCCGTCAAAACCCTGGCATTCTTCTATAAATGCGTTAGGTTTGGAAATAGAAAAAATTTTTAAAGACAAAAGTTGTCAGAAATTTACTGCTCCATAACCTAAAATTATTTCCATTTATACAGGGTCATTAATTACGGCTGGACAGCTACTTACTTCGTTATTTTAAATGGAACACCCTGTATATTAATAGATTTTCAGATTCTACACGTAATTTTAGATGAAAAAGTGTGAAGGTTTCATATTTTTAAAATGAACGGTTTTCGAGATATTTACACTTTTAAAAAAGAATTCACAAAATTAGATATTTCAAAAAACGCGTTTATTTTAGTTATACTTTGTAGTTTTTTGAAAATTATTTCGGAGTTCTGAAAAGTAAGGTCTAGGGAATATTGTGATACAAAAATCTGAAATTTATAGTATACAGGGTGTTTGCAATTGACCGTCAGTTTCCATTGACTTCAAACAACGAAAACTCTATTTTTTCAAATATAGTTCTGTATAGTTCTGACGTAGGTGGTACAGATTTAAATTCTTTACCGTTTTTATAAAGTATTCCCTATACCTAAACTTAATATTTTAGGAGATATTTCAAATAATTTATATCGTATGAGAAATTCTATTCTATTTATTGAATTTAGATTGCCATGGAAATAAAAAATGCTTTTAGGGAGAGGAGGACCCACACGTTAGCCGGCTAGGTCCCCCTACCTTACATTTATAGATTTTTTTATGGGGCTATATTAAAGAACTAGTGTATCAGGAACCTCCAACGACTGCAAATAATATGAAGATAATAATAATTACTACAGCCTTCAGGTCAGAACGATAACTCCACAAGTGCTCCTAAATACTCAAGATTCTTTTAAACGTCGAATCGGACACATACCGATTCGACGTTTAAAAGAATAAAGCATTCCCTATACCTAAACTTAATATTTTAGGAGATATTTCAAATAATTTATATCGAATGAGAAATTCTATTCTATTTATTGACTTTAGATTGCCATGGAAATAAAAAATGCTTTTAGGGAGTGGAGGACCCACACGTTAGCCGGCTAGGTCCCCCTACCTTACATCTATAGATTTTTTTATGGGGCTATATTAAAGAACTAGTGTATCAGGAACCTCCAACGACTGCAAATAATATGAAGATAATAAGAATTACTACAGCCTTCAGGTCAGAACGATAACGCCACAAGTGCTCCTAAATACTCAAGATTCTTTTAAACGTCGAATCGGTATATTTGTCTTCAGGAGAACGGACGTCACTTTGAACACTTGCTTAATTGATTTTCAGTTGTTATATATATATATCTGTGAACCAGATATAGGTATCCGGCTAGCCGAATTTCCAATATTTCCTAACAATCTAACCTAAAAAGATCTTGGCGGTTAACTAAAAAAAATTGTGTCTTTCTGTGAACCAGATATAGGTATTCGGCTAGCCGAATGTTTTATGAACTAGCTAGGCTAGGCCAAGCCAATTTCCGAATCCAAAAATGGGCAAAAATTTGTGTAGGTTAGGTTGCTGATGAAATGGCAGATCTCCATCTATTTTATGATTCGTATATTACGAATATTTTGTGATTGATACTATGGCGCATTCGGCTAGCCGGATACCTGTAACCGTGAGCAAACGTTTAAAACCGACTGAGAGACGAAAAACTCATCCACCCTTATGTATTTCGACGCGTAGAATTCAATGGTGCCATTTTTTTTCGAAATTTTGCAATTTAGGCACTGTTACGGCCCTATGAAGTGATTACAAATTGCAATGGTCAACTTTGATGGTCAATAAAAAATCACCAGGACAAGATAATGGAATGTAAACCCCCACGTATACACATTCAATGTTTTACGAATCCAATAAGGCATCAATGGACATTCTAGGCCCATTCGTCTAGGAGGAGTTAGAAACCATGGAAAAAGTTCATGTTAGAAATGAAACATTTTGATTTTGGACGTTATTAAGTTTTTGGTTTAAGGGCCTACCCTTATGAGCTGTCCAAACTATGGAAGCCTGAAGTATTGTGAGTATTGTGCAGTTGGGATTCTGCGATATCTTAATTACAAGCTGAGATATTTGCATATTTGTCACGTGGTACCACGTTTTCCTAGCACGTGAGCACGTGAGCACAAACATAAAAAAAATGGAAAAAATTCCTCTAATTACTGTATACACATGTGCACTTAATATTCATCGATCGTTCCCTTCAAAATTTGTTTGTTTATTTACAAATATTTTCAATTCCACTTGCTGTTTGCAATGAAATATGATTGTTATTAACTATGGTTTTATTTTTACTTTTTTTTTAAATAATAATAATAAATTATTATTATTATTATTATTATTATTATTATTATTAATGTGTGCATTTTTAGTGAATAAAAGTTGAAAAAAGTGTTTAATTTACACATCCAAACTTTGGATGTTTCAAGTTTTCAAACTTCTATAACTTTGGAAATATTGGAGGCCGCCGCCTATTTTTAGCATTTTCGTAATCAGGAGATCTTAATTAATAAGGTAATTTTAAATTTTTTCCAAAAGCGCTGTTAGCTATACTCGCCAAATTTTCCCGGTTTTATAAAGTTATTCTTAAAGCACTGTTTTTACTAAAAAACAGTGCGTTAAGAGAATCTTTTAAAGCATTGTTTTTAGTAAAATTTCACTAACAAATATTGGTATTAACGATAACAGATTTAAGTCGATAAAACAGTTTTCTTTAGTATTTATTAATATTCGCCAAAGCAAATTCTATAAAATTTCAATTAGTAACCATAATAATAAAGTATTAAGCCCTTAGTAGCCTTTTCTGTCATTTCGCGTAACTCGGGCGGGGTACAGTTTAAGTCATTATCACTTTTGATAAATTATAGATGATTTATTTAAATTTACCAAATTTGATCGCAACATTTTTATAGCGTGTTTTCATTATTTTTTCATTAATTCTCCTCAATAGAAAAAATAGTATAAAAAACTCGTTTCATAAGGCGTCTTGACGCACTCGTCCATTGAAAAACTCGGTCGCTACGCTCCCTCAGTTTTCAAATCTGGACTCGGTACGTTAAGAGAATGCCTTTTGACACTTGTCTTTTAATATACTATTATACATTTTTAATTTCGGTTTGCAGCTAAAACGCTGTAATGTAAAATTCTATAATAACAATAATATTGTTGCGAATCAGCATGTTTAATATATTATATTTAAAAATAAACAAATAAACACTTTTTGTGTCGTTAAAATCTGTTATACATTTTTTTGCATTTATACAGGGTTTTTAAAATGTGTAGCAATTTGAAAAACTTTTATCAATTCTACAGACAATCTTTGGCTCCACAATAAAATTTAAATATTTCAACTATACGGGGTGCGTTCTAAAATGTAGTAATGTACATTTTTATAACCAATATTTCTGTCTATGTCGATATACTCTGTTATATATTATTTTTATTTATACAGCGTTTTCGTACATAACTTCATATAAAGAATTGTTAAACGATAAATTAATATATAATTAAATAACAATATAAAATTTATAATTAAATTATGTAAACGTTTAAATTAAAAAGATATTGTGTTTAAAAAACATTATTCTCCTATCTTTAACAGGAAGTATTACCATCATCATCATCATCATCATCTACAACAGAATTAAGCGGGGTAATTGAATTACAAAACACATCACAACAAAATATCAATACAAACATTGATGACCAACAACAACAACAAGATAATAATGAAGAAAATAATACACACCCACCAATGTTGATATTCCCACTGTTGAAGAGTTAATACTGACAACATCACCAAAACCACCAACTGCACCACACAGACGTAGGCGACATGCAGAAATTCCTCATAAGATAACCTACAAAAAAGCGATTATTCAAAACAATAACGCAGAAAATACAGAAATATTTTCATTGGGGGAATTTAATGAAACTTGCCAATTTTGTGGTGCTATACATTTTGATAAGGAGCCTTCCAATCAGCAAAATCAAAGACGTATTTGTTGTAATTTAGGTGCCACTGCTCCACCAAATTTAGGCGACTGTCCTGGATTCTGGATTATGTTGTGGAGGGTGTATGACTTGCGTCATGCTACCACTTAGGCCACTTGTCTGGGCCCATTGTGCCACCCCTCCGGAGCAACTCCCCGACTATTCATCGAGCCAACCAACAGAGTTGATTAGCTCAAGAATCGTGCCGGGTGAGGTGTTGCTTATGCTGGCCATTTTTAGCCAGAAGTCCCCCAGTATGGATCCTCGGGTCGATGCAAGTGCGGGGCAGTAGCATAGTACATGCTCCGCAGTTTCATCCTGTTCTAGACACCCCCGACAAGTGGGATCAGTTACGATTCCCATTGGCGGACACTGACGGCGTATCCGACAATCGTCCTACGAAGACATGCAGAAAGTGCAATAGTGTACCGCAGACAGGCTTTAAATGCATTGTATGTGGGGTAACAAGTCATCCCAGTTGCGTAAAAAAAATTTAAAATGTTAAATTCTATGACGGAAACTTAATAAATTGTTGTGCTTCTCCGGAATGTAATTCTACGTGTAACATTGACAAGGTCAACCCTTCTGAGGACCGTTTGTTAAGTTCGGAAAGTGCAACGATGGAAAGCATGTTTTTGAAAAAACTCTTGGTGCAACACGAGCTAACAATATCTAACCAGCAGGAAACTATAAAGGCGTTAAAGGAACAGATTGTACTAATGCGAAAATTTAATGTGGAAAGTGACAAAAATTTTATTGCGCACCATAATGCGCCATCAAACGCTAAAATCCAGAACCATATCTCTATTGAGAATATTTCGCCAACCGCTAAACTTTTGAAACTTTCTGACAGCAATGACATTCGTGATGTTGATGACAAGTCTTTTGAGAGTTCAAAATGTAAACAGTCTGACCCTAAGTATTTGACAAGGAATCCCGACTTCCAGTTACAGAAGAAAAATAAAATCCCACTAAAGAAAAGAAAACAGAGAAGTGAAAAGTACCAACCCATCGATGTGAACAATGAGCATCCTACAAATTCATCGCTGTTTGCTATTGAGAAATATGCTTGGCTTTTTGTAACCAGGCTTGAACCGTCGACCTTTGTGGATAATGTGATGACAGAACTTGAGAAAGTATGTTCCAGCGCGAAATGTGAAAAACTTGATTTGAAGAACAGTGACAGAACAGCATCTTTTAAAATACGAGTGCCATTTACATACAAAGATGAAGTGATGAACGCAAATATTTGGCCCAATCGCATAATAATTAGTAGGTATCGATTTCCTAGAAACGGTACAGACATAACAAAACCAATCAACGCCTCTGCAGGCACATTTGGGGAAAGTAGCTCAGTAGGTTAAGTTGGAGAGTTCTAGCCCAGAGGCTGAGGTTACCCTTGAACTAAATTCAAGTAGTGGGGGATATACCCCCACTCCCCCTACCCACTATTAGGTGGGGTATCCCCTTCCCCCCTACCCCTCTACATCAGGAGCTCCTAGAGAATACGTCTGCTCCAGCCGATGGTCAAACTCATAATGAAAGAATTTTAAAGCAGGTAATCCCTACCACAAATAATACGTCTGCTCCAGCCGATGGTCAAACTCATAATGAGAGAATTTTAAAGTAGGTAATCCCTACCACAAATAACTCCTAAAGAATACGTCTGCGCCAGCCGGTGGTCAAGCTCATAATGAAAGGATTTTTAAAAGTAGTAACCCCCTCTAAGGTAATGAATGTAATGTGTCTTCTAAATGGATAAATGTATAATAAACTAACAAAATAACATTTAAAATGTTTATTCTAATAACGAATTGAACAATTCAACATCAAAATCTTTACCAAACATTTTTTGAGTATTAGTTTTGTGATTAACACCGTCATCTAATTCGTTTCCCACAGTACCAATTTCATTTTCTTTCTTCTTCTGTTTTTGTGAAGTTCTGGTTGTAGTATTTGAAGATTTTCGTTTTATACCAAATGATAAAATTTCCTTCTTGGAAGTTGGATTGTCCCCTGGGAAGAAGTTGTAACGATCATTCAATTCCAACAAGCGTTTTTCTTTTTCACCCGTAAAATTTCCCAAATAATTAAATTTTAGAGGAAATTTCAATAGTTTCTTCTCAAGATTTTCTTTATTAGGTGTATAGTCTAGAGAGACTACACAGCTGTTGTTGATAGTAGTTCTAATGTTAGTACACTTGAATGTAAAAACGTACTCACACAATAATTTCACATCTTCGACAGATAATGTTGAATCGGTGGGTACAATATGAATACATGATTTTACATCCATATTGAATAAACTTTAATGCAAATATTTGTATTAAATGCAAAGTTTGTACTGAATTCATACGTTTAAATCTCATCTTTATATACCCAAAATTGTATTATAAAACCACCATATTTGAGCATATTAGTAAATATAAACGTAAATTTGTTTTAATTAATAATTACTTATCGTATAATTCAAGGTTACATATAATCTCACATCTGGTTTCTGCAGTACAGTCAGATTTCTTATTCCTTTAACCTTTTGAATTAATATTCAGTATAATTAAAACTGTGTCCAGACAGAATTTTTGTTTTTGTTTGAAATAAAATAGTAAATATAAACGTAAATTTGTTTTAAATAATAATTACTTATCATATAATTCAAGGTTACATATAATCTCGCATCTGGTTTCTGCAGTGCAGTCAGATTTGTTATTGTGAACATATTAAAATTCTATATAATCACTTTTGGATGTTGATATATTCAAAGAGCTGTTAAACCAGTTTTATACGTATTTTTATGAACAGATTCTTTATATATATTTGTCTCTGTGAGGTTTACATTCACTTTCACTTACATTGAGTTTTACTAAAGACTTGCTGCTGAACACATCTAATACAATCACAGTCTATTATAATCTATACAGTGATACAATGTTTGTTTGTGAATTGTGTAAACAAGCTTTTACTACTAAATATACCTTAAAAAGGCACCTGCAGACAATATGTAAAAAAGATGGTAAGTTTAATTAATTAAATAATAATTCTGTTCTAAATTTTAATACTTATTTGTAGTAATTTATAAATGTTCCACTTGTGCTCCGGGAAAACGGCTAAATAAACGGCTTTAACGGCTTGCAGTTCCGGGAAAACAGCTAAATAAACGGCTTTAAAGGGTTGCAGTTCCTGGGAAACGGCTAAATGAACGGCTTGCAGTTCCGGGAAAACGGCTAAATAAACGGCTTTAAAGGGTTGCAGTTCCTGAGAAACGGCTAAATGAACGGCTTTAACGGCTTTCAGTTCCTGGGAAACGGCTAAATGAACTGCTTTAACGGCTTGCAGTTCCGGGAAAACAGGTAAATGGGTTGGTTTAACTGATTTATTATAAATACGAATGTAAGATAATATAAAATAAAAGTCTTTTTTTGATATTAGTAATTAAATTTTATTTTTAAAACATTAGTATTAATATTGGTTATATAATATTATTAATTAAATTTTATTTTTAAACATAGTATTAATATTGGTTACATGATATAAACTTATTAAAGTGATTGATACAAATACAAAAATCCTTATAAAACACCGTAGCTTGTTACAAATACAAAAATCCTTATAAAACATCGTAGCTTGTTACAAATACAAAATCCCTATAAAACACCGTAGCTTGAAGACATTTTACAACTAACACTATTTATACACTTTACAAATTTATATATCATCCAATTCTTGCCATAATAATTTTGTTGTATTATGCAATTCAAGTTGTCGTATACAATTCAAGTTGGTGATGACCCCAAGCAAGTGTTTTGGGAGAATTTGGAATTACAAAGCGTTTATCATCAGCACTAGATAATGCCACTTTATTTTTGTATTCGGTATACACATTGTGTAAATGTGAACGAATATTATTCATTTTCCTAAAAATTTTGATTTCCTTATTTTCTACAATATTTTTGTAGTCATTTTCTGTCAAATTATTTTTGGTAACATAATCTTTAATTCCCTTAGCTTTTTTTGTGCAGTTTCCGTTAACATTTATACAATATGCTTTTGAACCAGTTCCATAAAATTCCCAACAAATCTCTCCAGCATATTCATCTTTCATTTTTCCCAAAATTGATTTAGTTACTGGCATGTCATGTTTATTAACAACGTTATAATTGGAGGTGTCAAACTTATCTAGATTTGTTTTCATATCGGTATAAAAATTATCAGTAAAAACTTCTAATACTAATGAATCAGTATCAGTGTAGAGTAGAGAAACATTTGTGTCATATTTCTTTTTAATAAAGCTATAATAAAAATGATACATCACCGTTTTTGCTAAATCTAAAATGCAGAAACCAACAAAAATAGGCTTATTATAAACAATTTTCAATTTATCTAATTGAATTGCTACCAGATTTTCAGAAAATATTGATGAATCTTTATAATTTGGTTTAGCTATCAACACTTCAGCTCCAACTTTATGTCCAATATTTTCCCAATGACTTACCAACTTGACATCTACCCTTTTATCAACATTTTCCATAGTTTTACCAAATATTGAATTATTCATCAGTTTAAAAAAGTCTTTTTCAAAATTATTTTTTGCCTTATTTCTCATATCAGTGTTTAAATCAATGTATTTCTTTAACCAAGGTGATTGGCTAAATTCTAAGACTCTATGAATTTTTGTTAACCGTAAACCATTATCCAAAGCTTGTTTTAAATTTCGGTAATGTATAACATATTTCTCTTTATTATATAAATTTGGAATTAATTTTGTTATTTTTGTAGTACTCTGTGGTGAAACTTTAGTTTCAGGACAAAAGGGTAAATCATTATGTAAATCGTGTAATTCATTAGGGTATTCTAAATCAACTTCTAAAATATACCCTTTATGAGAGTCTTCTAAAATACTGAACATATCTAAATTTTGAATTTCACTTTCATCCAACCATTTAAAATTGCTTATTGGTAGAAACTGTGACATGGCTATTCCATATAAATTTGTCGCGTCCAAGTACATTACAAAAGATGTTGGTTTTGAAGCGTTATATTGAGGCATAAATTTATTATTTGCAACGGCTTTTCGTACACTACACTGACTAACTCCACCTCTGATTCCCTTTTTCAAAAAATATAATTTATCAATATCCGTCAATAATTCAAATTTAATATTTGTGTATTTTAACATTGCATCCCAACTCAATCCTGGTGAAGTATAGTAATGAGTTGGGTCTAAATCATAGACACTCAAACAAATTTTGCGAAAACTTTCAAATACATCAGTTAATAACAAAACATCTGACTTTAAGTAAATGTCAGAGTAATCACCTAAAGATTTACATTCAAATAAATTCCACACCTCACAAGCACGTTTGTAATCCTGTTTTGAAATATCTTGTTCATATAATTTATCGTAAAAATCTTTATGTGAAGGTAGTTTTGTTTCAGCAAGTTTATCTAGACAGTCCACGTAAGAATATGGAAAAACACCCTTTTGTCTGATAAAATTAAATTTTAAATCATTGGAAAAATATTTGCGTACTTCGTGACATTGTTCATCAGATAAATTTTGACTTAGTTTATCTAAGCTGGAAGCCATAAATCTAAAAGAATCCAAAAATCTTAATTTCAAGAACACATTTTCTGTTTTGTTATCATCTTTCTTCAGATGATCTACTAAAATGTGTTTAGTGAATGATATATACCGTTCTTTATTTTGTGCAATTACCTCTATTTTTTCGTTTTCACATGCTAAAACTTTAATAAATAAATGTGCATCATAACCTGATAAGTTGTGGAAAAATACCGGTACGAAATTTGAAATTTTAAAATTTAAATTACATATCGAGTGAGCTGCACCACGATATTTTCCAGTCAAATGACAATGATCCTTTACTTTTTCATCAAGTGGATGTTTGCAAATGTGGCAAATTGTTGCATTTTCAAAATTTTGTTCATCATCTACTGTCAAACACATTGGTACTACAGGTTTCAAGTATTTATGATAAATTTCTTTAACATCAGTCTCTAAGCTTTTGATAAACACATCTGAACTATTTGGACCGCGATATAATTTAAATTTTGACAAAGAATCATCATATGAACATTTAATGTTGTATGCAAAAGAATGAGGTTCGTGTAAATGAGTGTTTGTGGTGAAAGGTTTATCAGGATTTGATTCACAAGTATCTATTGGTTTCAAAATTGATTCAAAATCGGCATATACCACATATGGAACAATAAACTTTTTTTCAAAATTTTCAAATTGAAGTACATTCTCAGGTATTGTTTCTCCATATTTATTTATTTTCACTTCAGTTGTCGGTAATTTTGTATACAAATGATTACAGTCATGCTTATTATGATTTATTAAATTTTGTTCGGTTCTAAAATAATGTAAACAACCATCACAAAAATATTTCTTTGCATTATGTTTTGATATTTGTTGACAAACAAGTCTAGACAAGTCTTTAATCCAACAATAATGGTTGTTAAAATCATCACTAATTAATAATAAATTCACGTGAGTGTTCTTTTTATTTGCCGAAAAATGTAGTGGTCCTACAACTTCATGTTTAATTTTTCCAAACTCAGTTTTCTTTTCTAAACTGTAAACGTTAACCGAAATATTATTTAGATTTTCAAATTTTGATATGTCTTTTAATTTCATTGGAAATTCGATACTTTCGTAATTAAATAAAGTTGAGAAATGTGGATAAGATGTTGGACGATATGGTTTACCTTGTGGTTCTACTAGTGCTGATGTTATGGCCCAAGCAAAACAAAATTGGTCGTTATTTTGAATATTGACAACGGCATGCTTCTGTTGTATATCTTTAGGTAGTTGTATATACGATGAGGCTCGTAGTGGATTATATTTATTCACATTTATTTCTAAATGTAGTAGTTTTCCCAATGACCAACCTAAAAAATATAATACATAATTAATTTGTGATATAAGTTAACATAACATTCACTCACCAATATCCCTCTCTTGAAATTCAGACGACTTCTTATCCATTATCGAAGCAAAATCATCATATAGATTAGATAAATCCGTTGAAATTGTTATAATTTTATTTTTGGTATTGAAAGATTTAATATCGCGTGTATCCTTTAATATGTACGAGCCGAACAATTCAAAATTTACTTTTATAGTAATGAATTTTTCCACTAAATTTCTTATTAATTTTAAAGCATTTTCTTTTACATCATTCATAAAATCTTTTACATGTATATGATTATTTTTACTCGACAATTTATAAACCGTAATTCTGTTCTTAAAAGCACTTCTTATAATTTGAACATCTTCACCATCAACACAACATTTATTTTTGTGGAAATTACTGCGGAGATGTCCCATGTATGATGTTCGAGGGATATTTATTTTACAGACATCACAGTAAACGTTATCATTTAGCTTTTGTTTTTTCGGTGGTGGTGATTGGTCTCTTGAAGCTTCAATAAAAACAGCAATTACAACAAAATAAAAAACAATTAAATGTTTATCGTACCACTAGTTGATGGTTCTGTCCTTGATGTACAAATATTTTTTAAGTGACGATTCAAATTGTCTAACCTGTTGAACGCTTTGGCACAAGTGGAACATTTATAAATTACTACAAATAAGTATTAAAATTTAGAACAGAATTATTATTTAATTAATTAAACTTACCATCTTTTTTACATATTGTCTGCAGGTGCCTTTTTAAGGTATATTTAGTAGTAAAAGCTTGTTTACACAATTCACAAACAAACATTGTATCACTGTATAGATTATAATAGACTGTGATTGTATTAGATGTGTTCAGCAGCAAGTCTTTAGTAAAACTCAATGTAAGTGAAAGTGAATGTAAACCTCACAGAGACAAATATATATAAAGAATCTGTTCATAAAAATACGTATAAAACTGGTTTAACAGCTCTTTGAATATATCAACATCCAAAAGTGATTATATAGAATTTTAATATGTTCGCAATAACAAATCTGACCGCACTGCAGAAACCAGATGCGAGATTATATGTAACCTTGAATTATATGATAAGTAATTATTATTTAAAACAAATTTACGTTTATATTTACTATTTTATTTCAAACAAAAACAAAAATTCTGTCTGGACACAGTTTTAATTATACTGAATATTAATTCAAAAGGTTAAAGGAATAAGAAATCTGACTGTACTGCAGAAACCAGATGTGAGATTATATGTAACCTTGAATTATACGATAAGTAATTATTAATTAAAACAAATTTACGTTTATATTTACTAATATGCTCAAATATGGTGGTTTTATAATACAATTTTGGGTATATAAAGATGAGATTTAAACGTATGAATTCAGTACAAACTTTGCATTTAATACAAATATTTGCATTAAAGTTTATTCAATATGGATGTAAAATCATGTATTCATATTGTACCCACCGATTCAACATTATCTGTCGAAGATGTGAAATTATTGTGTGAGTACGTTTTTACATTCAAGTGTACTAACATTAGAACTACTATCAACAACAGCTGTGTGTAGTCTGTGTAGAAGAAAGAAAATGAAATTGGTACTGTGGGAAACGAATTAGATGACGGTGTTAATCACAAAACTAATACTCAAAAAATGTTTGGTAAAGATTTTGATGTTGAATTGTTCAATTCGTTATTAGAATAAACATTTTAAATGTTATTTTGTTAGTTTATTATACATTTATCCATTTAGAAGACACATTACATTCATTACCTTAGAGGGGGTTACTACTTTTAAAAATCCTTTCATTATGAGCTTGACCACCGGCTGGCGCAGACGTATTCTTTAGGAGTTATTTGTGGTAGGGATTACCTACTTTAAAATTCTCTCATTATGAGTTTGACCATCGGCTGGAGCAGACGTATTCTTTAGGAGTTATTTGTGGTAGGGATTATCTGCTTTAAAATTCTTTCATTATGAGTTTGACCATCGGCTGGAGCAGACGTATTCTCTAGGAGCTCCTGATGTAGAGGGGTAGGGGGGAAGGGGATACCCCACCTAATAGTGGGTAGGGGGAGTGGGGGTATATCCCCCACTACTTGAATTTAGTTCAAGGGTAACCTCAGCCTCTGGGCTAGAACTCTCCAACTTAACCTACTTAGCTCTGAAGAAGATACTACTTTTTTAAACAAAACTATGTTGAGAGGGACATTAAAGTAATGCACTTTAATGTTCAGGGTTTAAATAACAAGATTCTGGAATTGAAAGCCATACTGGAAGAAAATAAAATTGACATTTGTGTTATCACGGAACACTGGCAAACTCAAGACATTAAAAACCTACGTTTTGGTAGATATGCAGTTGCAGCATCATTTAGCCGCAGTAAATATAAAAGAGGTGGATGCTGTGTTATTGTGGCTGATGGTATTAATACACGTGAAGTGAATTTTGAAAATTGTGTTGAAAAGATTTTTGAATTTTGTTGTGTTAAATGTAATTTTCTAGGAATCGACAAGAACATAGTAGTATGCGCGCTATATAGGTCGCCTAAAGCTGATTTTATGACATTCATGGATCTGCTTGAGGATGGTCTGCAAGAAGTAACAAATAAGTATGTAAAAGGTAATGCATTTTTCTTGTGTGGTGACACAAATATTAATCTAAGCAATACCCAACATGATAAAGAAGTAAGTACACTCTCAAATTTTTTAACCGAGTTTAAATTGGAGCCCCTCATTAAAGAGCCGACTCGAATAACCCATAGTACCAATACTTATATTGACAATATTTTTGTAAACGGTGACATTGCCGGGAGCTGTCAGACTGCCGTGGTGGATAGCCACCTATCTGACCATACTTATCAGGTTGCACACTACACATATTACGATCACAATACTCTCACGAAACCTGATATAAAACAAGCGAAATTGGTGAGAAATTTTAGCACAAGAATAGAAATAGAAATCTTCAAAAATGAGGTAAGTTTGACGGATTGGAATGCTGAAATTATTGATAAAGGCGATACAAACAAAACTTTTAATTGTTTCCAAAATAAATTTACGAAAATATTTAATGAATCCTTCCCACTAGGAAGAAAATTAAACAGAAAATTCTATAATGGTAAATTTCGTAGGTCCAAGAATTTAAATGAACTGGCAAAGCTGATTAACGATATGAATAGGATACAGAAACAAATTAACAATGAGCAATATTCCATCCGATACAAAAATCTCAAAAAAATATACAAAACTAGTTTGAATAATGAAAAAACAAAGTATTTCGAAAATAAAATCTTAAATGCTAAAAATAAAAATAAAGCCAGCTGGGACATTGTAAAGGAAAATATGAATAAAAAGTCTGAAAAATTATTATGCCAAGGACTGCTTAATGAACTTGGATGTGAGGTAACGAATCGTGGTGAAATGAGTAATATATTTAATAATTATTTTACTAATATTAACCAATCAAATAATAGTGAACCCTGTTCAAGTATGATTTGCGATGTGAGTCTGAACTGCTCAGAAAAATCCATAAATTCATTTTTTCTATCCCAAACGTCGGCCGATGAGGTTATCTTAGCTATATCCAAAGTATGTATTAAAAAATCCAGTGGCATTAATAATATTCCAGGTAATATAATTAAGGAATTTAAAAATATAATTGGAGAACCCCTAGCATATATCATTAATCTCAGTTTTTTAGAGGGGACTTATCCCAAAGCGTTGAAAAACTCTAAAATCATTCCAATTTTTAAAAACAATGGCAGTAGGGCCGACGTGGAAAACTATAGACCTATTGCTCTGCAATGCCACTTTGGTAAGATTTTTGAATTTATCTTCAATAAAAAACTTTCTAGTTTCTTAGAAAAAAAATTTATTTTATCAGACCAACAAACTGGCTTTCGGCCAAATCGTTCTACACACACAGCCATCAGTAATGTGCTAGATTTTATTTATGAAAACATGAACAGGAAAGGCATGGTAGTAGCACTTATGTTTGATCTAAGTCGGGCCTTTGACCTTGTTGACATTGAGGTGTTGCAGTCAAAGCTTCTTAGAGCTGGCATTAGAGGGGTTGCACTGAAATGGTTGGTTTCCTATGTAACGGGAAGAACACAACAAGTGTCCTTGAATGAGACACTTTCGGAAATTCTGGACGTGAACGTGGGAACACCACAGGGTTCTTGCCTCTCGCCAAGTTTGTTCAATGTATTTATTAATGATTTGCCAGAACATTTGAAGGAATTTGGTCTTCCCATTCTTTACGCGGATGATACTAATGTGATTATTGCAGCTAAAAGTGTTGAGGGAATTAGAGAAAAGGCAAATGCTTGTATTAAAGCTATGCTAAATTGGTGTTCAACCAATAAGCTAAAATTGAATGAAAATAAAACTTCTTTAATCGAATTTTTCACTAAAAATCAAACTGTTAATAGATCTATAAGGGTGAATCTGAGAAGTCAATCAGTTATAAGTAGTCCTTATACAAAATTTCTGGGTATCAACCTCGACCAGAAGCTCACCTGTGTCACGCGTTTTTCCTCGGCAAGAGCGGAAGTGAATATAAAGTTAAAAATTGGTCCTCGGATGGACGAGACAAAAGGCTCGACTAAACTCAGCGGGGTGGTCGCGGGCTGAGTAAAGATTTCCTTATAAGTGGACCTTGAAAATCTTTAAAAGGGCGCCAGAATCCTTAAGCCATATAATAATTAAGGTTTCACTGGATTCGAATGAAACTATACCCAATAATTAAAGATAAAATAAAACTAAAATAAACGGTAACAAATATCGATCTTTATTTTTGATCTGACTAGTGCTTAACAATAAATTATGTGTGAAATATGTATAATATAATATAAAACCTAAAGGTCAAGTGACCAATGCTATTATATTTTGAAAGGTGCTTACTAACTCCTCATCTAAAAACCCTCCCAAATTGTGCGACTGGCGCTTATAAAAATAATAGTCGTTAACGGTAAAGGAGCCCTAAACCGCATGTACATGTGATTCCCGCTACTCCGCACCGGTTATCGTGTTGTTGAATAATTAACGCGACCAAGTATACACAATTAGCGAAGTAATAAATCCAGAGGCGAAACACGTAAAAATACAATAGTCAAGCTATAGCCACTTGATTCAAAATAACATGATGGTAAATTAACAAAAAACTAGTCTAGGTAAAGCGTGATAAAATTATGGCCTTGAATCCCACAGCGAGACAATAGTATTGGAAATCTCTGACCTTAATTTTTGGAGTCTGCGTCGCCCAAAGAAGACCTGTCCAGATGTCCAAGGAATGTCCAGGAAGTCAGGCTGGATACTCTCAGTCTCCGAACGGCAAAACCAAAGCGAAGAAAAGAGTAACGAGTAGGGAGAGAGAATAAAACGTTTGCGTGAGAGTGTGAGTGAGAAAAGAGTGAGGCCTAAAAGAGAACGTAAATTAGCTTATTGGAAAAACTAGGAATTTGCGTCGTAATTAATTACCTTAGGTGTAGTGTGGCCTCGTGTGAAAATCAATATTGTAGTTTCGTTTTTAATCCTCCGTGGAGGTTCTTAACGCCAATCAAACAAAGATGTCTATCTTAAATAGAACAACGGTAATCTCAAATTGGCGTTAATTAAGTTTGCAGCACGTGGCAGATGATCCAGAAAATATCTGATTAAAAATGTGCTACCAAGTGTGCAGACGAAAGTACGAATTGCGAATGATTTTCACACAAGTATTTTCTTTGAAAGAGACGCTAAATAAATTCCTAGAATTTTTCCAAAAGCCAAAGCAAAATAAGATGAAAAGAAACAAGTATCGCCATCTGATGGTCACTAATCGGGAATAGGTAGTAATCCTGTGATAGCGTTCCATTTAACGAGATGAAGGAACTAAGTTTTCAATCAATTATACAAATTTGAGATAATAAGAAGTTAGATGGAAGATTGATCAGTGTTATGCATACTTTTAGACTAGATGTTGCTAGTGGAAATTTAACCCGTTACACCTGGTCATCGCACATTGAACACCTATCAAGGCAGCTGGGTTCCTGTTGCTATGTCATACGAAATCTTAAACAAACGGTCTCAATCGAGGTTCTCAAACTTGTGTACTATGCGTTGTTCCAGTCTAAAATGTCATACGGTATTATCTATTGGGGACAGGCTACTGATGCAGGCGTAATTCGAATTACTCAAAAACGGGCAATACGCTACATGCTGGGCTTGAAAACAAGGGCCGACTGCAGACCGGACTTCAGGGATTTAGGGATTCTCACAGTTACCGGTTTGTATTTGTATAAATTAATATTACTAATAAGGGAAAACGTAAATAGCAGTGTAAAAAGAAAAGACTTGCATGGCCACTTTACCCGCCAGGTGGACCTCTTAGATGAACCGCGACAACGTCTAGCAGTAGCCCAAACAAACCCATCATATTGTCACGAATAATCTTAATTGAAAGGTGCAGCCGACGTACCGGAAGCACTTGCAACCCTCGCACCCATATCTGTAATTCATTATAAGCCTTGAGGTTGGAATGCAGCCCTTCGTGGGAAAGTCAAAAAGATATCTTCTCACTATTCACTCGTGATTACGTAGACAGATATAAATCTGTCAGATAACCAAAACAAATGTTCGTCATTAAAAACTATGATATAATCGGATATGGTTCTAGTATTATCAGGGGAAATAGTGGTGGATCCTTCAAAGAATCTACCACTAGTTAATGATGTCAGCAGGAAGACATAAAGTGGTTTTTAGGAATGTGAGCTAAGCGTGATCGCCCTCTCTCCTAAAAACCACGCCTAATTCACAGCCCTTAAATACTGGAGCTAGACTGATTATCAAGAAGTCTGATTTAACTTCTAAGCAAGACGGTTAGTAAAACTGCCGGCTTGTTCTTGACTTTAAATTGTATAGTAGACTCAGTGTGTGTTACCAATAACGATGGCCGAGTTCATCAACATTCGCCAAATGATGTAAGTAGTTTTAGAACTCTTTTGTACTTGTTTGTATCTTGTCTGATCGAATAATATATATTGCTTAAAAATGCCTATGAGTTTTCATCTGCAAGTCTCTGCGACCGAAGGTACGAACTCGCAAGCCAAGTTACCCCAAACCTGCAAAAACCATATCGTAGCAAGTGGTGGAGGCGCCGTTCTTTTTTAATTCAACTAAATTCTTATTTTTGAAAAATTTAAATGCTTTTATTCTAAATTTTATTACTTTTAGTGTGCTATTTTATTATTTTATTAGTTATCTGTCATAATTTACGATAATCCAGTTATTATTCAATGTTTTAAATAATTTATTTCGCTATTTTTATAATTTTATACGGAAAACCATTAGATATCGGTTAATTTTCCCCGGTGGTCTGTAGAGACAAAAAGCAGATGACATCACATCCTTATCAAACACGGTCTAAAGAAAATTACGATCATTTTACACCTACATCCGAAAGTTCACATTTACCCGTAAACGTAAGACATAGTCAACCATCTAAAGAATCGGAAGACCCAAATAGTAGTATATTTCGAAACCGAAGTAGATCAGTAGCTACAGGCGAAATTTTAAGTGACGACGACGAAGAAAATACATTAAATCAATCAGATCCGGAACTTTATACAACAAGTAATCGCGAAAGTAGTGCATTTATATACGACGACACTGTAGGGACAGAATTAATTGGGAAAAATTCATCAAATTCAAGCGAAACTAATACAGTAATCGGACTAGAAATGGAGAACATAACATTAGGAGATTCAATAAACGCGCAACATTCAACTCCTTTGCTTCCAAAATTTAAACCGCCATCAACTTTTAATCCAGTCACTGATAATGTTATAATTTTCCTTAGAGATTTCGAAAACACATGTAATTACAATAGATGGAATGTTCAATCAAAAATAAATCTTTTCGGTAATTATCTAAGAGGGCCAGCCGCAGAATGGTATAATGATTACAAATCGGAAGAAAATAACGCCACTAAAACGTGGCAACAAATTAAAAACGACTTTTTAAATGAATATAATAGGGAAGAAGCTTTAGAAGAACTAAAAGATAGATTAGAAGAACGAAAACAAACGGAAACCGAAAGCCCAGTTAGTTATTTTAATGATATGATTTATTTATGTAAATTAGTAGATAAAAGTATGTCAACTTCTGAAATCACTAGATTTGTCAAGCGCGGATTACTTCCGAAATTTCAAAAAATGTACGTAATGCTATCAAAACGAAACGCGACAATAAAAGACTTACAAGAGATAATGAAAAAGATGGAAAAAGCAGACACGGTAGATATCAGTAGAAAAAGCAAATACGATAACCCATTACTCACTTTTAACGTAGAAGAACCCCGACCTACACCAAATCCAATCAGACAGGAAAATATACGTAATCAAGCACCGCGTCATAATTTTAATACAAGATTAGTAGACTCACGTCCTCGTTGTTTCAATTGTGGTCGTCCAGGCCATTTAGCTAGAGCTTGTGAAGCAAATCGCGGTAGTCGTCAATTTAGAAATCAAGATTTCAATCAAAGCAGATCTTTTGGCAGAAATAATAACAACCCTCAAAATAATTTTAGAGGAAATAACTTCCGTCAAAATAATAATTTCAATAACTCTAACAGTAACTTTCGAGACATTAATAATAGAGGAAATTTTGGACAAAACAGAAATAATTTCAGACAAGGGATGGATAATAGAAACAATAATAATCAACGTCGTGTGAGCTTTAGTAGAGATTCGAGCGGGGACCGCCGAAATTCCAACGGGGGGCAAACACCGCCGCGTTCTAACAGCCCTTTCCGTAGTAACAGTTTAAACTAATAAAGGCGCCACGAAACAACCCCGAACCGGAGGTGCTGACCTTACAAACAAGGGGCAAATCAGTAAAAATACCTATAATTACAGTAGATTTAGGGAATAATATTAAAATAAAAACTATCCTCGATACCGGAAGTGCAGAAAATGTTGTAGAGAAAGAAATTTTTGAAAAACTAAATAAATCAGAATTTAAAAAGTTTAAAGATGGACATAAATTTTTAACGTCTGCAAGCGGATCGAAGATAGTTGTTTTAGGTGAAGGGAAATTTACATTAAAATTAGAAAATTACGAAACAAATATTACTGCTTTAGTTGTTAATAAACTGCCAGAACCTTTAATTCTGGGAGTTAGATTTTTTAGGGAAAATAATGCTTGCTTAAATTTTAGTGATAATTTTATAGAATTAAATAGTTGTTATACGATAAAGTTCAACTGGGAAAACCGAAATTCTCGTGAGTTAAATATAGTAAGTACGGAACCGGAGAGAAACGCGATCGAGGAACAAGTAGAACAAAAAATTAAAGTAATTATAAAAGATCATTATTTCGTTTATTGTAATGAGGAAAATATTTTAGAAATTGATATAACAGACAATAACGGTTTACCTCTATCAGTAGATCTAGAGACGGTTAAATTCGCTAGTAAAGAAAGTTTTTTCATTTCAAAAGGAATTGTAGTAAATAAAATTGACTTACAAAATAAACGAATACATTGCAATTTAGAAGGAAGACGATGTATAAAGTTGTTTAAAAATAGCGTTATCGGCACCTTACATCCGTTTAATGTTCCTGACGTGAACAATTCATTACTGATATTAGATGACTCAGAAGAAAGTGACGTACAAGAAATTATTGACCACAAAATTAATCCAAAAGAGACATTTTTGCAACTAAACCTGTTGAAATGGGGCAAGCCACCCTCGTTCAACATCACATAGATACGGGCGATGCATTGCCAGTACATAGCAAACCATATCGAGTTTCTCAAACTGAACGTGAAATTATACAAGCCCAAGTAAATGAAATGTTAGAAAACAATGTAATTAGACCTTCTGTTTCCAGTTGGTCATCTCCCGTCGTGCTAGTTAAGAAAAAAGACGGAGCTTATAGATTTTGCATTGATTATAGACGATTAAACGCAGTAACAAAAAAGGACGTCTATCCTTTACCGGTTATTGATGACATTTTGTCGTACCTCGGAGGTGCCAAGTACTTTTCAACCTTTGATTTGTATAGTGGATATTGGCAAATGGGAATGGAAGAAAACAGTAAAGAAAAAACAGCTTTTATTTGTCCTGACGGTTTATTTGAATTTGAAGTTTTACCTTTTGGTCTTTGCAATGGACCTAGTAGTTTTCAAAAATTAGCAGATATAGTTTTCGAAGGGATGAAATGGAAGGAAGTTTTGATATACTTAGATGACATCGTAGTTTTTTCTGAAACATTTCACGAACATATAATTCGTTTAAGAAATGTATTTAATCGGTTACGTAGTGCAAATTTAACTTTGAAACCATCTAAATGTGATTACGCATTTGATAAAGTTAAACTCCTGGGACATGTCGTCACTGCTGACGGTGTGTTACCGGACGAAGATAAACTTAAAGCGATAAAGAATTTTCCTATCCCAAAGAAAGTAAAAGACGTACAATCCTTCTTAGGACTTTGTAATTACTATCGTAAATTTATTCAAAACTTTTCGTTCATTGCTAGACCTTTACACGAATTAACTAAGAAAGATCTCGAATTTAATTGGACGGAAACCCAACAATTAGCTTTCGATGATTTAAAAAATAGATTGGTAACTGCCCCGGTATTACGTCACTACAGCCCCACACTTGAAACCGAATTAAGAGTGGATGCTTGTGGTTACGGTATCGGAGCTGTGTTGTTACAAGATTTTGAAGGAAAAAGTCACCCTGTCGCATACATTTCGCGAAGTTTAACAAAAGCCGAAAAGAATTATACGATTTCCGAATTAGAAGCATTAACTGTAATCTGGAGTTTAGGATATTTGAGACATTTAATCTATGGTAAAAAAGTAACAATCGTAACGGACCATCATGCCTTATGCAGCATGAAAACACTTAAGAGTCCAACTGGCCGTTTGGCTCGCTGGGCGATTAAGTTAGCGGAATTTGAATAAGAGATCATTTATAGACCAGGACGTAATCATGGTGACGTAGATTGTTTGTCTCGCTATCCGGTAGAGTCGGCTAGTGCAGCGGATGAATGGGAAGCGGAAGAAGTTCCAACGTATCTTCTTAACGACAAGGACGTTGGGGAGATACAGGACGAAGACCCTTCCTTGAGACGATTGCGCGACTTGTTGTTAAATCCAGAAGGTCAAGAGAGTACAATCGCGGAACGGAAACGGCTTAAACAATTTTTACTTATCAACAATGTTTTGTATAAAATAAACACATCGCGAGATGGTTTAGAAAATTTATTAGTAATTCCTTCAGGACTCAGGGGAGAAATCATGTATAGTCATCATAACGAACCCTTAGCAGGACATTTAGGATTCGCGAAAACGTATAATAAAATCAAACAACGATATTATTGGGACGGTATGCAAAAAGACGTCGAAAAATATATTAAAGGTTGTCCAGATTGTCAAGCACGAAAAGGACAATCACATTTTAAACCACCAGGGTTATTACAACCTATCAAAATTACTACACCTTTCGAAAAAATGGGTATTGACTTGTTAGGACCATTTCGAAAATCTATTAGGGGAAAAACATTTATAGTAGTTGCCACCGATTATGCTACACGCTGGGCAACTGCCGCCGCTGTAAGAGACGGTAAGGCCAAGCCTGTCGCACAATTTTTAGTAGATTTTATAATCACAAAACATGGCGCGCCTCGCTATTTGTTGAGTGATCGTGGACAAACTTTTCGATCCGAATTAATATCTGATCTTCTATCCGAAATGGGCGTAACACCTTTGTTTACAACAAGTTATCACCCTCAATGTAACGGTTTAACCGAACGTTTTAATAAAACTTTAGCTGATATGCTCAGTCTTTACGTCAATACAAAACAGACAGATTGGTGTCTTTATATCCAACACTTAACTTTTGCTTATAATTGCGGTAAACAAGACACTACCCAATTTTCACCTTTCCGATTAGTTTATGGTCGTGAACCTATTTTACCCACGGAAGCCAATTTAATGGAAAAAGCCGAATTTGACGTACATGCCTACTTAACTGACGCAGACAAAACCCGAAACGAAGCTGTACAAAACGTAACTCGAAAACAGAAAAAAGATAAAGAAAGATACGATTCTAAACATAGAGAAGTACATTTTAATCCGGGGGACAACGTAAAAGTATATGTCCCAAGACGAAAGGTAGGATTATCAGAAAAATTACTATTACGATGGCACGGGCCATATAAAGTTATCGCAAAGAAAGGTGAAGTCGACTATGTAATACGAATGGGTAGTAAACAAAAACCTAAGGACGATGTAGTACATGTTAGTAGGATTTTGCCCTACAACGCACCGTGGTCAGATGAAATTTTTAAGCAAAATAATTTAGCGAATGAAGATCTAGTCATCGAAGATGATTCGATCCTGGATGCTGAGTGAAACAATTAAGTAGATAGTAGTAGAGCAAGAGGGATGAGTGTGAGAGTGAAAGACACAAAAATGCATTCAAATATATAAGACCACAACTCTTCTAGTATGTACAAGGAGGAGATAAACGGGTTAGCGGAGGCCCTCCTACGCTACTATCAGGATGAAAGAGAGTGGGTGGAGCAGGAAAAAGGAGTAGTAGGTTACAACCAAGCAGAAAGAGATGTGATGGCTTGTGCGATGCAAAGCATGGGCACGGACATAGAGGAGGTATACGGGGAAAACCCCAGCCTGGAGGCTTACCTCGCTATGCCTCTGAAAGAGTTGGGAGAAAGATACACCCGTGCCACGATCAGGCAGGTGACCAGGGAGATGGCCAGTCACCTAAAAGTCTCCGTCATGGTACGGGACGATCGTGCCCACCTCGCCGGACTACAGGCGGCAACCGGAATGCTATTCAAAGCATTAACAAACAGCGTAGAGAGGCCAGGCAAAGACCTATCGGAAGAAGAAATAACTGCCCTCAGGCAGGAAGTAGGAGATTCTGCCAGTCCCTCTGAGCGGGCCGCTAGTTTGCCGCCTTGTCCAAATTGCGGGAAGCCCTGGTGTAACCAACTATACCACGTCTCTTCCTACGCGGAGCCCGAGGAGGAAGAAGAATCCATCGACTTTGGGGATTTCGACTCGGAGGAAGACGAGGAAGAAGTAATGGGAACGGCAAATTTCCCAAACGCACCACCCCTCCGCCAATCAGCCTAAATTGATTGTAAAAAAAAAAAAATAGTCCAACAAATACGACCTCCATATAAAAATAGGTAAAAAACTTTTCGTTGATTCAAGAATGAACAGAAGAATGAGTGTTATGAGTTGTTTAAATGACAGTGTGAAATGAATGGACGTATTGACTTAATCGCCTTTTTCCCCTTTATATTTACCTAAATCGTCTCTCTTAAAGTTCATGGAGAGAAAGGGAAGACAAAGCAACTTACTTGGTGGATGCTCTTCAGAGAGAGCAGCATTGGATAGAGACGGTAGAGGCACGTCTCGTAAGGAGCAGCGGAGCCCGAGAACACCGACTGCTACTCCTTTGCTCCCACGCATATGGAGACCTACCATCGGTATATGGAGAAGGGCCGTATACGTACAAAAAATTTATGGACCTGACCCTGGAACAATTAATGCGGATGTGGAAAGACGCCCAATTTCGTCAACATTTGCAAGTTTCCCCTCTGGTACTAAGTAACTCCTTAACCCACCCCATGGGCTTCCAAGTTATGAGTGGCACCATGGCTACACTACTAATGGCAGCAGACTTAACATCACCCTTTTATGTGCCACAGGACAATACACCTTATCAGGAATGGGGCAGTTTAGTGAGCCAGGTGAGGGAAGTGAGGCAACGAGAAGAAGACCAGGGGCGGATGAACTCCTGTAGGCATCGTTGTGAAGAATGCACGAGGGAGATGCAAGACCAGGAATTAAACGACTGGCTAAACTTGCCACCCATGGCACTGGCACAGTCCCCAGTACTAGAAGAAGAAACCAGTCAAGATGAGAGGTCAGATGCCACCTATGAATTCCACTCGTACAGCCCAAATTACAGCCCAAATTTCAGCCCCGGAAGTCCGCCCGTCTCTTCCGTCATCCAGAGACATCCCCATAATTAAAACAGTTAGCAATGTTAACAAGCATTGGCTTAACCAACACCAATCACATCTCAGGCAGAAAACGGAAGTGATAAGAAGCAGCCAGCCCATTATCATGTATATGCTACAGACGGAAACTGTAAGAAAGCCACAAGATGAATCTGTTCAAAACCACAAGAAAAGACAATATTTAAAACCGCAAAACCACAGAGGGGAGCTCCTGCGGTTAACCACATTAACCACAAGAAATTTTACAAACGAAAGGAATTTGTCTCAAGTAGTAACAGGAAGCCAAACCCAGCCAGTGATAAGAACCATTCATAAACGAATAGAGGCTCGCTATATCAACAGAGTGGAAATTGACCTCCACAACACTTCTGCTATCCTAATACAAGTGGTCCTAAATTTTCCCACAGTAATCATTCAAATCAAAATTTTTTTTTTCTTCCAAACTTTTATTACCTGGGAAAACATAATTACCTTACTAACAATGAGTCAATACGTTCCATAAAACAGAATAGCCAACATAAATTACAAGGAAATTTATCTTACTTACAGTGCTAATATGCCGACAGCCGAACTAATTTCGGAACTGCTCGTAACTCGACATATTGAATGGAAATGGTGTATAGTATTCCTGCAATACCCAGGAATAAGCAAGAGTACGAGAAACGTCCAACAATTAGCGGACTCTGTATTACAAATACTAGCGAACAATCACAATGCGGCCTACGGGGAAGGTCCTTAGACGGTCAACTCTTATAATCAACGTTTCACCAGAATACAACTCCAGAAAATGGTTACCGAAGTAAGACTAAGAAAGTCGATTTACAAAATTTTACAAGAAATAATCATCGTAACCAGAACACTCCCCACTGAAACCTCAACCTCTTGCCTACATCGAGTGATGCATTCACTCACCAACACTTTGAAGGAACAACTCTCAAAAAGTTCTGACCCACAGTGAAAGCAAAGACACTAAAATGACAATTATACAGAATAAGTGTTATTTACGTTCAACATTTAGATTAAAATTTTTTTTTTATATTAAGCATGTGTAATAATACTAATAATAACTATAATAAATTAAAGTACTGTAAAATTTTAAAGAGCAAAATATATTTAATTAATGAGTAACAACGTTTATTAATAACGTACCTAGCCGATAGGCTATTTTAATCATTATTTTCAGATATCTCATAATATTGCTAAGAACCATAACTGCTATACCTGTAAGGGTAACATCAGGGGCTTATTGGAAGCCCTTACCAGAAACAATAACTTACGAGGCTACGATTCCATTGACTTATCGCACCATCTGGGAAGACCTGAACCTAAAACCAAACGTAAGAAATACATCCAAAGTAGATCCACTTTGTTCGGAGGGAGCTTTTCGTCCTATTTGTGAGATGGGATCCCACCTGGAAGACCTGGATGCTGAATTCATCAAACACCTGGAGCTGGTAAATGATGCTATTAATCCCACCTCATTTACAGAACTACCAGTGTACAAGGAAGATTATATGGAAGACGAAGATTTCGAAGAAGTAACTCTCAGGGATACTACCACACAGGGTCCTGATAGATACAAACGAGCCCTAGACTTTGTCGGTCAAGGATTGTCATGGTGTTGTGGAGTAGCTACCCAACACAAATTGGACTCCTTGGTAACTAGTGAACACAACCTACGAAATGAGTTGAGACGGATAAATGCGGGTATGAAACGAAATTTACAAATAATTACTAATGAATCACTGGCGTTTAAAGACTATGACGAGGTAGTAAGACAAAATTTTTATAAGATTGAAAGAAAAATCAAACAAATTCTTACTCATGATTTAGAAACTCGAAATAGATTGACAAAACATGATAATTTAATAGATTCAGAAATACAACGAGTATTGTATTATATTTTTCAAAACGCTAGAAAAGCCATACATATTTCTCACACTTTACGGAATTCAGAAATCATGCAAGATTGTAGAGATCATAAAATACCTGCAATCATAGTAAAACCTAAAGTTTTGGCAACAGATTTAGAAAAATTAGCAGTATCTATACATAAATCTCGTCATGCTCTAGCAATACCAGTCGACGATGTTTCGCGTTATTACAAAGTGCCCTTAGCAGATTGTACAATTGTAAAAAATGAAATAATAGTTCAAATTAGAATACCAATAACTCAGGAAGATGTTCATTGGCAACTCCTTGAATTGTTAACAACTCCATTTGCATGGCATAACGATACTTGCGTAGTTATGCACGATACAATGTATTTAGCCGTTTCAACACATACACTCACGGGCAAATCGGAATCACTAAGACCTATTTCTGGGTCAGGTTTACACAATTGTAAACCCTACGAAAGTAAATTATGTTATATACCACGATTTTCAGCCGATGTTACTTACGGTCCTCAGTGTGCATTCAAAATGTACGCTGGAGCTACTGTTGATGAACTAAATCGTCACTGTGCGTTCAGATGTCATAAGTCACAAGCTATGGTAATTTCAGAAGTAAAAGATGATATTTATGTTATTACACATCCTCAACCAAACACAAATATTCATTGTGTAAAGAATATGCAACCAGTACAAGCTAACGATATAAATAAACCAGGTGCTTTAGAAATTCACTTACCATGTGATTGTTTTTTGAAAATAGGTCCAGATGTAATAATACCAACACGCTTTCCGTGTGGACCAGAAAATTTAAAAGAAATTAAATTAGTTCATGTATTACCAGCAACTTGGTCAACACTAAAATCGTTACTTATTAATCCATTACGAACAGACACTCATCCAGTGTTTAATAATTTTTCAGAATGTCTAAATAACAATTGGACATTAAAAGTACCACATTTAAATTTATCAACAGATTCATTAAGAGAAGATTTAAGTTCAGAGATTTTAAATAATCTGAATAATTTATTACAAGTAACAACTCCCGCTGAAGTACACAGCGATCGTTTAATAGTAGTTTGGAATATTTTGTTATCACTTGGTGTGATGTACCTACTATATAAAAATAAAGCACTAATGTTAGCGGCAACACTACCACGAGCTAGAGCAGAGGGTGAACTTAGTAGTTCAGACAAGACTTTCATTTTAGTTGTAATATTTTTTTCGCTATACTCATGCTTTGTGTCATTTTGGCTTTGCACAGCTATTTACAGACGTTGTACGAAATTAAACCTGAAATCGCGATCTGTTCCAGACGCTGAAAGCCAAAATCAACCTTTTTCATTTGAATCGGAAGAGTTAGAAAATCTTGGACCCAAAACAGTCAAATTTGTATTACCGAAAAAAGTTATAGCGAGACCTAGATTAGCGAGAGAAGAACCTTCTTCAAGCAATAATTCCGTTTAAAGCGCACCGGTCTCAAAGGGAACGTCCAACTTCCGGGCCCCGAAAAGAAGTTGAGTCGTCCAGAGTCCGAATTTTAGTAGAGGGGGTGGACAGTGCCAAATTCTTAATTTTGGGCACTGTTATATATATGATTATTGAGTATTGATTATTGAGTATTGATTATTGGATATTGATTTGGAAGCATTGAGCTTATATATTGAGTTATTATTGATTTATTGGATATTGGGTACAGTTATTTTTATGTTGCAACAGTAAGTACTAGTACAAGTAAGACAGCGCTGAATTTTAAGATCTTTTTCAAGTTTGTTAGTCTATTACTATTAAATTCTTAGATGGACGCATCCAAAGGATAGGTAATCGAATAACTATATTTGTTAGCTAGCTAAGTAAATAGAGAGGTATATACCAGCTAAATAACGTTATTGAATATTGAAGAGTTTTTGAGTACCCCTGATGATTATTGAAGTTATTGAGATTTGAGATATTATTGGAGCCATTGAGCTATTATTGAAGTTATTGAGATTTGAGATATTATTGGAGCCATTGAGCTATTATTGAAGTTATTGAGATTTGAGATATTATTGGAGCCATTGAGCTATTATTGAAGTTATTGAGATTTGAAATATTATTGGAGCCATTGAGCTATTATTGAGATTTATTGAATTATTTGAGAGTTATTTTGTCGACAGTTGGAATTAGTAACTCCAAGATTATTGTGAAGAAATGTAGTCGCTCAAGTTAGAAAAGTAAAATACGATTTGAAAAAATGAAACTTACAACAGTCTTACCTCTGACTCTAATGCTCATAAGTAACTATAAAGAAAGTTTTGCCGAAGTTGAAATTAATTCAGGCGTATACCTCGAACGCCTACCTCATGTAGATTTATATGAAGCAACGTCTCCTATTTTATTTAACTTACATGTTGAACCTAGTTTTAAGTTTTGCAAGCAATGTTCCAGCACACTCTGTAATACACTCACACACTTAACCGCAATTCCTCCACTACCACCGTCAATGAAGTTTGACGACCAGGATGACATCCTCTACGACGACGGAGAATTAGGCTCTTACGAAATGATTACACGATCTCACGTTAAGAGATTGTTTACCAGTGAATCGGAGGTACGAGCTTTTCGCTCTAAGGCAGGCGAATTACAAAACCTAACTGTTGTGGACTTGCCAACCCTCAACCAAACTGGCAGGGTTAACTGCACCGATACCACAGAATTCTTATCAGAGGTTACCAGTCATGTTCGTCTGGTAGATACTGCAGTTCAAATGTGTCAAACCAGGAAACTACATCCAAGAGTAATGCCGTTCACTCTCTTAGAAGATGTCCTAAAGAGATATCAAAGGCTATGGGCTCAGCAGGACTACGTAGCATCTTTCCCAAATATCGCACGTTACTACGATACCACTCTAGTGGAATGTACTATTTCCAATACATCCATTATGATTGGACTACACGTGTTATTACTAAGAACTTCCACTCAACATTTGGAATTAAGAAGACTAATTACTCCATCGTTCGCTTGGAAACAATACTCCTGTACACTTGGATTAGCCGTCACGGATCTCGCCATATCCAACACGGGTAAAGAATCTCTCATTCTGATCCCCCGATGTGATCCCTTGAAGGACGAAGTTTGTTTCCTGTCCGAACCCAGTGGAGAATTCATGTCTAGTATTCTCTGCGCTAAACTCGTAATGAGTGGAGCTACAGTAGACACTTTAGCCAACATGTGTCCTACCAAATGTCGCAACACGGGTAACGAAATACAATACGTTACACCCTTAGCCCACAACAAATTTCTTATCAACCATTTGAATTCAACCCTCACCACCAGATGTGGACAGAACCAAACTAGAGTTACCATTAATCCGGAAATTGGAGCCATTGAAGTCTATTTACCTTGCCAATGCTCTATCCACCCAGTCAATGGAGCTGAACTGAAGAGTCGGACCCGTTGCAACCGTTCCGACAAAGACGTACCCAAACTTACGTACGTCATTCCTGCTGTATGGTCTAGAATTCGAAGTATGCGAATCCCAGCCTTCCGAGACCCAAAACCAATCTTCACCACCATGGATGAATGCCTGGATAACACTTGGATGGATCGTCATTTGCATCCAATTTCTAACTTCCCTTGGTATACCTTATCACCATTGGGAGACCTGCTGGTTATCTGTCTAGTAGTGGTTTTGTTTCGCTACAAAGTCAAACCACCGATGGCCGACCTACTTCGACGAATCCGATTCCAGGAGAACACCGTCAAACCAGTGCTGCATTTCCAAGCCAGATCAGCACCTGGACCAGAGCCACCTCCACGTCCAGACTCATGGACGAGTCAGCCAACTCGTTCATCCTTCATCACCGCCGAAGAAGCTGAATACGTTCCTATGTATCTTACTCCAAGAGACACAGTGCCAGTGTAGTGAAGTGAAATTGAAAACCAAAAATGTGTGTGCGTAGACTTTAGAAATAGTACCAGTTAATTAAGTTAGTTTAGAGGCTTAGATTTAAGTTCAATTTTGTATCCTTAGATTAAGTATTGTTTTGACAAGATATTTTTATGCTACTCACGACGTTAACTCAATTATCGCCCGGGAGTGCGATTTCTAAGCGCGGGGGAATTTTGTCACGAATAATCTTAATTGAAAGGTGCAGCCGACGTACCGGAAGCACCTGCAACCCTCGCACCCATATCTGTAATTCATTATAAGCCTTGAGGTTGGAATGCAGCCCTTCGTGGGAAAGTCAAAAAGATATCTTCTCACTATTCACTCGTGATTACGTAGACAGATATAAATCTGTCAGATAACCAAAACAAATGTTCGTCATTAAAAACTATGATATAATCGGATATGGTTCTAGTATTATCAGGGGAAATAGTGGTGGATCCTTCAAAGAATCTACCACTAGTTAATGATGTCAGCAGGAAGCATAAAGTGGTTTTTAGGAATGTGAGCTAAGCGTGATCGCCCTCTCTCCTAAAAACCACGCCTAATTCACAGCCCTTAAATACTGGAGCTAGACTGATTATCAAGAAGTCTGATTTAACTTCTAAGCAAGACGGTTAGTAAAACTGCCGGCTTGTTCTTGACTTTAAATTGTATAGTAGACTCAGTGTGTGTTACCAATAACGATGGCCGAGTTCATCAACATTCGCCAAATGATGTAAGTAGTTTTAGAACTCTTTTGTACTTGTTTGTATCTTGTCTGATCGAATAATATATATTGCTTAAAAATGCCTATGAGTTTTCATCTGCAAGTCTCTGCGACCGAAGCTACGAACTCGCAAGCCAAGTTACCCCAAACCTGCAAAAACCATATCGTAGCAATATTTTGGGACGAAATGCTATAATCGGCTTGTTGGGGTGGATAAAACTTTTGAGTGTCTTCCATTAAAAAAATTTAAAGAAAAACTGAAACTATTTTCAATCGACAAATGCTACTATGATCTTGAAGAAATTTTTACATGAACTGTTGTAACTGTGTTTTATTATATACATGCTCGTTAGTGTATTGCACTGTTTTGCTTGTTGATGTGTTATATTGTATTGTATTGATGTTTTGATACCGACGTGTTCTAAAAAATATTGTGTATTTGTATGGAGCTAATATATCTATCTATCTATCTATTGTGTAGAGGTGTTTGTTCAATCGACAATGTCCATTCCATATCCCTACGAGTTTCCTAAGGTTGTCCCTAGTTAGACGTAGGCAGATTTTGGCTGTTTTTGGGGATGGTGCTTTTATGGCGGCCCTTCCCTGTCTACAGCTGTCGTGATTTACCCATCGCAAAAAGTGTCTTTTTAGGGTATCTTCCTTTATTAGAGCATTTAGAGTAGTCAGGGTTGACGGAAGTACTGGCTCCGGTCCAACAAAATGTCGGTCGGAGCCCGATCGTGCCAGCCTGTCTGCCTCTTCGTTGCCGTGGTTCCCTGTATGTCCTTTGACCCAACTGAGTTGAACGACATTGTTTTCCGCCAGTCTTTCCAGAGCTAGGTGGCATTCCCAGACTAGCACATGGATTAATTTTGAAAGTGGGCACGATTGTAATGTTAACAAGAAATTTGGACGTTGATATGGGACAATGCAATGGTTCGAGATGCCGCGTTAAAACTTTAGGGGAACATTTAATTGAAGTGGAAATGTTAACTGGCACACATCGAGGAGAAATTATAATGTAACCTAAAATCAAAATGTCTGCAAGAGATAAAATATTGCCAAAGGCCATTATCAGATTCCAGTTTCCAATTAAATTGGCCTTTGCAATGACCATTAACAAATGTCAAGGGCAAACATTTAAAAAAGTTGGAATTTATTTGGAGAATCCCTGTTTCGCACACGGACAATTATATGTAGCATTTTCTCGCGTTGGAAAATTAGAAAATGTATTTGTGCACATAAGAAACACAAATCGTCAGGGTAGTTTAAAATGTAGAAATAACAGAAAATTTACTAGAAATGTTGTGTATGACACCATAGTAAATAATGAGTCTACTACTACTAGCACCATAACCACCACTACCAACATACCACCAATATTGCAAGGAGATGGAGAAGATAATAATGGTGAGACAATGTTCAATGATGATGACAATGACATGTTAATTGATGCCCTTGAACATATGTCCGTGGAAGCTGATGATGATGATAATGAAAATAATAGAAATTTATTTGATAAAATGAATGATGACCACCATCCATCATCACATCATCATCATCATGACAATGAAAGAGGATTATTGTTACCAGAATACTCCGTACAAACATTGGCAGACAGAGTAGCCACTTCACAAAAGGCCGGAACTACCGGTTGGCATTTTATTAGATTGCTGCCCGAGCCTTATGACAATTCTGAAGACAGTGATTGAAAGAATATCATATCACGCCAAACTTAAAGTTGACTACTACTACACACCTACACACAAGATTATCTGACAGCATTTTGGCGACGACGACCACCAAGAAAAAGTATCACCACCACCATAATCCCTCTCCCTCCTTCCCTTCTTCCGATATTAATGTTTTCTTTTTTTCAGAAAATATTAATTTGATTTATTTTTCAGGCAATACTAAGTTTTCTATTTTCAAATCTTCTCATCATTTTGAGTAAGATACAGATAGTATTTATACAAACATTTTTTTTATTTGGTGATGGGTGTTTTTTAGAGTAGTTAGCTTTTTATTTTTGATAGTATTCATGCATGAATTTTTATTTTCTTTTTGGTGGGGACGTTTTTTAGAGTAGCTTTTTTATTTTTTGTCATTTTCGACTCAATATTTAAATAAATTATAAATAGATATCAACTAGAAAAACATATTGAGTCGGCGTATGGCACTGATGAGGCCTAGTAGGCCGAAAAAATACGAAAGCTATTCAATATGTTTATAATAATTAAATTACCTATCAAATCAAATTATATATATACAGGCTGTTTCAAATTCGCTTCTCACTACAGGGATCTCAGAAACGGTAAGATATACAGCTTTGGTTAAATTGGGGCTAAGTTGCGTAATAATGTGGCCAATAATAAGCTGTTAAGAAATCGAAAATATCTTTTGTAGTTCTAGTTATTAATAACTGATGGGGATGAGAATCTAGAACGGTTATTGGATTGTGAGTCAGAATCAGAATTCGAACTATCGGTATTATATTGGTTACTTCTACAATCTCTATAAGACATATGTACTTACAGTAAGATTATCGTCCAACTTGCCATGGAGGTCTTGATGTTCCCTCTTGGAGTTGTGGATGTGGTTCACCAATTATCTTCACGTTAAGCTACTCAGTTCACTTAACTTGAACGAAAGTTCTGGATAGTCATTAAATCGTTAACACGAACCGAAATATTATATTCACTAACAATCGGATGACTATCCTACCGACTGCGCCAATTAATTAACAAAACACTATAAAGTGGTTTTTAAAAAGTTTATTAATAATAAAAATACAACTTGATAATTCAAAATCTAGATTCTAACTGAAAAACTTAATTATAATAAAAAAGGAATAAAGTGCATTAATGCTAACTTAAGTAAAACTACAATTCTAAGTAAACTACAAGTTAGTGCAGAGTTGCTAAATAAACTGCTGGCCAATTGAAACGTACCAAGCGAATTTTTAGGTTGAATTTAAAGTCAAATATTTTGAAAAATAGAAAAGATATCAACATGCGGTTTTCAGGATTTCAGAGATAATTTAATTGAGAAAACGATAGTGTTACTCGATTTTTTTACTTGGAAGTACATTACTATCTACAGGCTATGAAAGAAAGTCTTTTTTTGTCAAATTTTATAACTACCGTGATTCTACAAAAAAATGTTTATATTTTTTTGATGTAGATTTTTTTAGTCCTTACTTAATGGGAAAACAACCTGTTTCTCAAAATTTTGATATCCCTGTTGTTTTATAAGATACCGAATTTTTGCTGAAAATTTGATTTTTTCTTTGTTTTTTGTCGTTCGGCCGTATTGTGTTTTGTAAGAACCAATCTCTGTAGTTCATTATAATACCTTATGAATGGCTTTCTTATAAAAAGTACACTTTTTGTACTGTCATTAATTTATTGGTAACCAGTGGCTTATCAAAAATCGGTACACGTTCGCTAATTGGTAAATTTTTTAATTCATTTTTTGAGGCTATTTTCTTAATGGAATAGAATGGAATTTAGTTAGTTTATGTTCACCATTGGTTTAAGTGACTTATATCCACGAAACGGGTTTTTCACTTTTTCAAAAATTTGTGTATACCGGGTGGCTACGAAATCGTTTTACAACCCCCACCATTTTGTTACATTTAACTGTATTAATTTGAAATTTGGCATGGTTTGATTGTTGAAAGGAATAATCATTTTGACGTTTAAAACAATCTGATGACACTTCCGGTTTCACCGGAAGGGCCATCTACTAACTTTCAAAAATTTTTAAAACAACCCTGTATATTTTTTTCCGTAAGAATTAGATTCTACTTAAAATTCCCTTTTTATCGACATATCACATGATTACATTTGCTTTCAAAATGGCAGCATAATTATTATTGCAAAAGTCTGTTCAACAATATTAAATTTAATAAAAAATTCGGTATCTTATAAAATAAGAGGGATATAAAAAATTTGAGAAATTGATTTTTTCCTCATTAACCAGGGACTAAAAAAATCGACATCAAAAAATATTAAAAAATTTTTGTGGAATTCCGGTAGGTATAAAGTTTGAGAAAAAAAGACGACTTTCTTTCATACCCTGTAGATAGTAACGTACTTCAAAGTAAAAAAATCGGGTCACACTTTTGCTTTCATAATAAAATTATCTCTTGAATTGTGAAAACCTCATGTTGATATCTTTTCTCTTTTTCAAAATATTTGACTTTAAATTCAACCTAAAAATTCGCTTGGTACGTTTCAATTGGCCAGCAGTTTAGTATGGTTGAATACAGGGCAGGACGCTAGGTAATTTGTATATATCCAGTAAACAATAACGAGTTAATCAAACTAATCAAAACGTTTAAGAATAAAAAATGTTCGGGCGAGGACGAGGTTCCACTCTTTTTAGTAAAGCGTTGCATTCACGCCATTGCCTCTCCTCTGGGTAATATCATAAACTGTTCACTAAAGAGTGGCAGTTACCCGGATAAATTAAAAACTGCTTTAATTGTTCACATTTACAAAAAAGGAGATACATCTTGAGTTGTCCTCTTTCTCGAAGCTCTTCGAGAAAGTTTACTATAGTAGACTTGTAAGTTTTTTTAATGCTTACGACTTACTTTTGTCATTTCAACACGGGTTCTTAAAAGGTAAAAATATTGACACAGCGATTTTTGAGTTCACAGAGGGTATCTTGGAGGAATGGGAGGCCGGAGAACTGGCATGTGGCCTGTTTCTTAATCTATCCAAAGCATTTGATTGGCTGAATCACGATTTTATCTTTGCAAAAGTTCGAACGATATGGAATACGGGGCAACGCGCACTCCTGGTTAAAGTCATATTTAACGAACCGCACGCAGAGGGTAGTAATAAAACAAGAACCAACCGCAATATCGGATTCAGAAATATTATGCTTGGGTGTCCCCCAAGGAAGTATTCTCGGACCGTTAATTTTCGTGGTATTTTTAAACGATCTTTCCCTCGCTATTCCAAATACGTTGAACACTAAAATTATTAAATATCCAGACGACACTAACCTAATCATAAAAGGCGAATCAGTAGCAAGTATTTACTCAATCAGGAATGATGTCTTCTGTTTAACTCAAAACTGGTTTATAAACAACGGGCTAATACTAAACCCGAATAAAACACAATGTGTGTACTTTAAAACTCACCGAAACAAATCTATACTCCCCAAAAATCTCAAACTCGACAAAAGTATCAGGAGACAATAAGTTTCTGGGTGTATATGTTGATTCGTACATAAACTGGAAGGTTCAGACAACCAACATGTGTAAAAAATTGTCATCAGCGTGTTATGCATTGAGAATCCTAACCAAGAATGTTGATTTCAGCGTTTTGAAAACAGTATACTATAACAACTTCTATTCATTACTCAAATTCGCAATAATTTCCTGGGGAAATTCCTCAAACATAAATAGTGTATTTGTAGATACTACAAAAGCAAGCCCTTCGGATAATATGTAAAATGAACTTTAGAGATAGCTGTAGATCCAAATTAAAAAAAAAACAAAATGCTTACCGTTGCCGGGTTGTATATTTACGAGTGTTTAATGTTCCATAGAAAGCACCGATATAAATTCGAGAACCATACAATTACACATTCCTACGACACAAGAGGTAAAAGTGGATACAACTTTCCCATTCATAAACTGACTAAAACGGAAAAGGGCTGTTATTATTCGTGCTTGCATATGTATAATAATCTCCCAAATAACATACAATGTAACAGATGTAGTCAGTACTGGGACGTAATACTGTGATAATTGAGTTTAGGAAGATTGTTGATCGTAATTGTTTCGTGTCTATGTTGACTGCACATTTTGTAAATCATTGTTTATGCGTGTCATGTCATATCTGTAACGTATGCGTACCATATCTGTTTTGTGACTTGTTTTAAACATTGTAAATTTTGTGCAATCGTGTTTTTAAAACTAATAGATTTCTATTTCTATATTTCTACCAGTAATTCTTGTGTACTCCTGTATTTCTGGAAAAAGACCATATGAATTCATAATTGAACAAACATCATATTTTGATTTACTTGAACCTAAAAAATCTATATTAAAATCCCCTGAAATCCCCTAAAATAAATATATATAAATTACCTAGCGTCCTGCCCTGTATTCAACCATACTATTTAGCAACTCTGCACTAACTTGCAGTTTACTTAGAATTGTAGTTTTACTTAAGTTAGCATTAATGCACTTTATTCCTTTTTTATTATAATTAAGTTTTCCTGTTAGAATCTAGACTTTGAATTATCAAGTTGTATTTTTATTATTAATAAACTTTTTAAAAACCACTTTATAGTGTTTTGTTAATTAATTGGCGCAGTCGGTAGGATAGTCATCCGCTTGTTAGTGAATATAATATTTCGGTTCGTGTTAACGATTTATTGACTATCCAGAACTTTCGTTCAAGTTAAGTAAACTGAGTAGCTTAACGTGAAGAAAATTGGTGAACCACATCCACAACTCCAAGAGAATCATCTTGAGGGAACATCAAGACCTCCATGGCAAGTTGGACGATAATCTTACTGTAAGTATCTATGTCTTATAGAGATTATAGAAGTAACCAATATAATACCGATAGTTCGAATTCTGATTCTGACTCACAATCCAATAACCGTTCCAGATCCCCATCCCCATCAGTTATTAATAACTTAATATTAAACATCGATGGAGCAAGTACCTAGATTAGTACGTAACATATCCAAGGGACTGGAAGAGCAAAAAAAAGTACTGTGCTGCAGTGTTTCTTGATATAAGCCAGGCCTTTGACAAGGTTTGGCATCCAGGACTGCTATACAAGATAAAGAAAAATCTTCCTCACAACGTATATCGAATAATAAAATCATACATACACGATAGGCACTTCCTGATTAAACACCAAGACGTATACACAAACATCCAGAGCATCACTGCGGGAGTCCCCCAAGGAAGTGTTCTGGGACCCATTCTATATTTGTTATTTACAGCTGACTTTCCTCTATCAAAAAACACCTTAATTGCCACATTTGTAGATGATACTACTATAATGACCAAACATAGTAACCATCGAATAGCCTCAGAAAATCTGCAAACCCATCTCAGAGTCACTGAAGTATGGCTAAGGAGATGGCGGATCAAAGTCAACGAACAAAAATCAATGCAAGTAACTTTCACAATGAAGAAAGAAACATGTCCTCCAGTAACCCTAAATGGTAAGCAGATACCACAAAATAATTGTGTTAAATACTTGGGGATACACCTTGACAGGAGAATGACGTGGAAATCACACATCTGGAATAAGAGAAAACATCTCGCATATAAACTCAGCCAACTCTACTGGTTAATTGGAAGACAATCTCAACTCACAATGGAAAACAAAGTATTAATATACAAATCAATTTTAAAACCGGTTTGGACCTACGGTATCGTACTGTGGGGAACAGCGTCAAACTCAAATATCGAAATAATTGAAAGATTTCAAAGCAAAGTGCTGCGGATGATAGTAAACGCCCCATGGTATGTGACGAATATCATTATTAGAACAGATCTACATAGCAGCATTCCTGCTGTGAAAGACGAAATTCGACACCATAGTGTAAACTATAGTGAAAGACTAGAAGTGCACCAAACAGACTAGCCAAAGGATTACTAAACGAACAATCAGATAAGCGTAGACTTAAAAGGTTCAAACCTACAGAATTAGCTAATAGGTATAATTAGATCAATAATTACTTAGATGACTTTAATATGAAATGTATCTCAATAGATCATAAGTAGAAAAAGGCATGAACCAAAGGGTGTGTAATGTTTGTGGTTCGGGGTTGAAGGAAACAACATTGAAACTTGACATATATATTGGTCTATAACATAATAGGTGTTCACATGTCAAATAACCTTTTATATCTATATTATTAATAAGTAATTATTACTACTGAACCCTAGTGGTTCCCCTCTACTAGTGTTATACATAATACTTATACCACTACACCTCCCCCGGAAATTTAAAAGAATTTTCTTTTATAAAAAAGTAAATTATTTATTAATTAACTTATTCGGAGTTTTCTTATTCTAAGTTAACGAACTAAATACTTAAACATCTAGAAAAAGTACTGACTAACTAATTAACTAAAATACAGTTTCGTTCGGTTCTTATGAACTAATGTCTCTTTTCCATTTTTTATGATTAAAACGTTTGGTGCGTTGTCTTTTATCACTTTGTAAGGTCCTTCGAACACTGCAATTAATTTATTTCCCGTTTCACTTTTCACTAACACTAAGTCATTTTTGTTTTAAGTCACAGGGTTTATAGTTTTATCGTACACATTTTTTCTTTTTATCTTACTATTATACTATTAACTAAATTATTTCGAGCATCTTGGTCAGCTCTTTGTAACCCATATTTTAATTCTAATGGGTAATCATTAAAATTATATAAAGGATCTATCTTAGTAGTCAGACTTAGGTATATTACAAAGTTTACCAAACACTAATTCGTAAGGAGTATATTGGGTTTCTGTATGCACAGTTGTATTATATGCAAAACACCAATAAGGAACCCATATATCATGATTTTCTGACAGCGTTCTCAAATATGCACCTAATACTTTGTGAGAATTTTCTAATGATCCTATGCTTTCATGATGGTAAGCTGTACTTTTGATATGATTAATTTGTAATAGTTTGCACACCTCGTTCATGGTTGAAGAAATAAATTCTGTACCGCGATCGGTTGCAATTTCTTCCGGAATACCATAACGCAATACAAAATTATTTACAAATGCTGAAGCTACTGATACTGTGTCTTTATTTTTTAATGGATACGCTTCCACGAATTTTGTAAGTTCACATTGTAACGTCAAAATATAAGAAAAGTCGTTGGCATCTTTTTCGATGGGACCTACGATATCTAGATACAATTTTTTAAATGATGTTCTAGCTGTGGTCGTTATAACCATTGGTTCTCTAACATGTTTGCTATGTTTGTGTCTTTGACAAGTGTCGCATCGTTTAATAAAATGTTTAACGTCGTTAAGAAGTCCTGGCCAAAAGTAATGTTTTTTAATATTATTTAACATTCGATGAATACCTGCTTGTAGGAAGTATATGAAAGTCGTTTAATATTAATTTTTTGGTTTCCTTGTCTTGTATTCTTTCAATCCCTTTTACAATACATAAACGGGGACCGGTCCAGTCATGGCATGTACTTATGGAATTAGCTAATTCTTTAATAAAATTGTTATTAAATTCGTCTTTTATTATAATTAATTCTGGAATATTCAATTCTATACATATTAACTCCAAATCTCTCAATAGTACGTCTCGCGTGAATATTGATCGAGATTTTGGATTAAGAAAAATTGACGAAAGTGACGGTACATAAATTAAAATTTCAGATTTTGTTGCAACATGATCTAATTTTCTTATTTCATTGATATCTTTATTTAAAGTTATAACAAATTCAATGTTATCTTTTGGTTTCTTCAGAATCTCTACAATTTTTGGTTGCGCAGGCCAAGAATTTGTAGGAAACTCAGTATTGTTATCTATGCTACCACTAAAGGTTTCATTTTCCTTTACACACTCACTCGGTTCCATTCTTTTCTTCTGAGCTCTAGTCATAACCGCAACTAAATTCACATTCATATCTTTAAGTTCATTCGATGAAACAATCACTCTCGATAATGCGTCTGCAGTTGCATTATCTTTTCCTCTTACATACTCAACATGAAAATCATATTCTTCCAAACATAAACGAAATTTTGTTAATCTACTAGAAGGGTTATTGTGGTTAAATAAATAAAGTAATGGTCTGTGATCTGTCAATATTTTAAAATGTCTACCGAATAGATATGGACGAAAGTGTTTCACAGCCCATACAATGGCTAAAAGTTCTTTGTCAATAGTCGAGTAGTTTAATTCAGCTTTATTTAAACCTCTACTTGCGTAAGCTATTGGTTTATTATTTTTGTTTAGCAAAACAGCTCCAATTGCAAAACCTGAAGCATCAGTTTGTAGTATGAACTCGTTATTTTCAGAAAAATCTGGATATTCAAGTACTCCTGGTTGTATAAGTGCATTTTTAAGTACATTAAAGGAATTTTGACATTCTTCAGTCCACTCGAATTTTGCATTTTTTCTGGTTAGCTTATTTAAAGATAATGCTTTTTCAGCAAATTTTGGAATATATTTCCTATAGTAATTAGCAAATGCTACAAATCTCTTTACGTCATCACAATTTGTAGGCACCAGATAATCATACAAAACTCTGGTTTTCTCAGGATCTGGCAATATTCCCTTAGATGTAATAACGTGACCTAAATAAAGTATTTCTTTTTTTAAAAAGTCACATTTACTCGGATTTAATTTTAAGTTAACTTTTCTAAGTCTATTAAATACTTTAATTAAGTTAGCGGTATGATCTTGTAAATTTCTACCAAATACAATTAGATCATCTAAATACACAAAGCACTTTTCATAATTAATGCCTGACATTGCGATAGTCATCAAACGAGAAAAATTACTAGGGCTTATTTTTAAATCCATTGGCAATCTTTTCATTTGATACTGTCCACGGTTTGTTGTAAAAGCTGTGTAGGGTCTACTTGTAGGATCTAATTCAACTTGGTAATAACCTTGACTTAAGTCAAGATGGCTAAAATAAACAGCTCCTGAAAGTGAATCAAGGATTTCAGTGATATTTGGTAACGGAAATTTGTCATCATGAATTCTCTGATTTAATAATCTGTAGTCTATTACTACACGCCATTTCTTTTCTCCTTTACTATCCATCTTTTTTGGTACAATTAGTAATGGAGAGGACCATTCACTCTGGGCCTCTTCTATAATGTCATTGTTTAGCATATTATTAATTTGCTTTTCGACTTCACCTTGTAATGATTGGGGAAGTCTATATGGTTTTTTATATACAGGGCTAACATTTTCCCGTAATGTAATGGATTTCTTATAAACATTTGTTGTTGATAGTTTATCTCCTTCTAAATGAAAAATATCCGCAAATTTGGCACAGATGTTTTCTATTGAAATTTGCTCTTCCTTATTTAAGCCATGTAAGTTTAGCAAATTATATATTTGCTTAACTCGATTTACAGATATTTTATCGGTATTAAATTTACAAAAGTTATATTCACTCAATTTATCTATGTCGGGTTTAAAATTTTTCAAAATTACTTCATTTTCACGTGTGTTAAGAATTTTTACTGGAATTTTTCCGTCTTTGGGAGTCACAACAGTTCCAGCCATAAACACTCCTTCACACAACTCTCTCGCTAACACGACACAATCTTCATTCACACTAATAGGTACATACTGCAAAAGTTCGCACCTTGGAGGTATCGTCATAATTTCGTTCTTATTTGAATGTAATATTAACGATGTTGATTCTGCACGATTATTTAAAATTAAAATATTTTTTTCAAAATTTATTATTCCGTTATATTTTTGCAAAAAGTTTTGACCGACTATTCCATCTGTCATGCAGAATAACTTTTTAAATACATAAAATTTTTGTTCAAACTGCGTTGTTCCAATTTTTAATTTTAGTTCGACAAATCCTTCAGATGTTATATTTCCTCCTATTCCATTTATTGTTAATTTATGTTTTACAATCGGAACAGTATTACCTAAACATTCATACTTTATAGCACACAAGGAAGCTCCAGTGTCAACTAGAAAACTAACATTGTTATCATTCACACGAAAATTCACACTATTCATACTTGCACTCATATAAATTTGGTTACGGTTGTTCTCGAAAAAAATAATTTAAGTGGTTATGCTCTGTAGATGGACCTGGTGAATTAACATGAGATGGACCTGAATTTAAATGAAATTCCGAAGAACTTTGTCTCTCTTGTCCATGTGTATCATGTAAGAAGGAATAGTGAACGCGCCCTAACGTTCAAGCGTGAATACGCCTTAAACGATTTGACAGTTGTTGTTGTTTTATAACCCTAGATTATTGCCATGCCTGAATTACTATAATCCTGTTGTTTTATTAGTTTATTGCATACTTTTATTGTGACTTGTGCTTCTTAATAATAAAGAACCTTATAATCTATAAACCTAACGTTTATTAAACAGTAAATTGTGTACCGAAAGTACAAAACATTTACATGGTGCCGAAACCTTGAGTTTTAGTGAAAGAAATTCTTTTCGTGAGTAAGCAAAGTGAATAATTATGGCTAATGCTGTACCAAATTTACGGCCACCGAAGGCATTTAATATAAACAGAGACGCTGATCTACATAAAGAATGGATGCTATGGCTTAAACAATATAACTTTTATGAAACAGCCATACAACTAACGACTAGAACTCAGGAAGTGCAGGTTGCAACGTTTATGACGTGTGTAGGGCCCGAAGCCATCGCACTATATAGTTCGCTGCCAGAACCACTGCTAAATAACAATCAAGAACTAACTGTGGAAATGGTAAAGCAGCGATTTACAGATTATTTTGAACCAAAAATAAACATTACATTTGAAAGATTCAAATTTCATAAAATAACGCAATTACCTGGGGAAAAAGTTGACGAGTTTGTGAGCCGACTGAGAGTATAAGCGAAGAGGTGCAACTTTCAACATTTATTAAATGAAATAATCCGTGACCAACTGGTAATAGGTATTAGTAACGAAGACATCCGCAAAGTGCTATTGGCCGAAGATCTGCAATTGGAAGCAGCCATTGTCAAGGCACAAACAAGCGAATTAGCCTCTAAACAAGTCGAAGAAATGCAGCAGCCCGATCCCACCAAAGTGAGCGCGATTACGAGAAGAAATCGACCAGAGAAGAAAAGTAATGAGACTTTCCAATGTAAAAAATGTGATAATAAGCATGGACGCCGTGAATGTCCCGCGTTTAAAAAGAAGTGTTCAAACTGTAAAATGTTAAACCACTTTGAAAGATGTTGCCCTAAGAAAAATAACACTCAAGAAAATAAAAGAAGACAGCGCGTCGACCAAATCCAGGCCGAAAGTAGTGCCGAGAATAGCGACGACGAAGAAATTCTTTTCGTGGGTGCCATCAAGAAGAGGACCAAGAAAAGCGAAGAATGGATTACCGAAGTTGTTATTAATCAGGAAGAAGTGCAAATGAAGCTGGACACGGGGGCACAATGTAACGTGTTATCATTAAAGGACGCCAAGGCCCTCCATTTGGAACTACATCCATCTAGTACAAAAAAATTACTGTCCTTTAGTAATCATTGTTTGTCTGTTGTAGGAGAAGTCTTACCCAAATGCAGAATTAACAATAAATGGGCGTATATTGTTTTTAAAGTCGTGGACGAAGAAGTCGAGCCAGTATTAGGCGCTAACGCCTGCGATAAGTTGGCTCTAGTTAAACGAATGTGCTCGGTTACAGAGGAAACCATTTACGAAGGACTGGGATGCGTAAAGGATTTCGTATATGACATCGACCTAATCGAAGATCCTAAATTCAAAATCTTCCCACCTCGCAGAATTCCGTATAGAATTAGAGACGAAGTTAAAGACGAGCTAAACCGTATGGTAAAAATGGGAGTAATTGTTCCAGTTAAAGAAGCCACGACGGCCGTTTCGCCTATGGTAATAGCTTCGCGCAATGGTAAGCTGAGAATATGTATTGATTTAACCGAAGTTAACAAAAACATATTACGAAGACATTATCCTTTGCAATCAGTAGAAGAAATAGCAACTAAATTACATTCCGCTCAATATTTCACACTACTTGATTGTAAAAAAGGATTTTGGCAAGTTCCAGTCACCGATCGAACACAAAACATTTTAACATTTTGTACTCCATGGGGGCGTTACTCGTGCAAGCGTTTGCCATTTGGATTAGCTTCTGCTCCGGAAGTTTTCCAGGCTCAAATGCAAATGCTCTTAGAAAATGTACCTAACGTAGAAGTAGCCATCGATGATGTACTAATTTATAGTTCCACCTTGGACCAACTACGATCAACTACCGAAGAAGTACTACGCAATTTCAAAGCAGCTGGATTGACCTTGAACAAAGAAAAATGTCAATATGAGAAAACACAAATTAAGTTTTTGGGGGCATATATTCACAAAGGAAGGTATGCAAATTGATCCAGACAAAGTGGATGCAATAACCCGTTTAAAAGACCCCAAAAACAAAAAAGATTTGCAAAGATTAATGGGCAAATTTACGTATCTAAGCAAATATATACCGAATTACTCAAAAGCAACCGAGCCACTACGAAAACTGTTGGAAAATAAAGAAGATTGGCATTGGGACGAGCACGAACGAAAAACTTTCGAGCACTTAAAACAATTGATAATGAAACCACCAGTTTTGAAGTTATATAATGTCAATGAAGACGTTAAACTTCAAGTCGACGCCAGTTCGACAGCAGTAGGGGCCGTGCTACTACAAAAGGGTCGACCGGTAGCTTATGCCTCAAAGGCATTTACTTCTAGCCAAAGAAACTACCCACAGATAGAAAACGAAGCCTTTGCTATACAATTTGGATGTGAAAAATTCAGAGAATATGTTTGGGGAAAACGACTCACCATCGAAACCGATCATAAGCCTCTGGAGTCAATTTTCAAGAAACCCATCCACAACACTCCCTTACGTATACAAAAAATACGTACTAAATTACTGACGTATGATCCTCAAGTAAAATACATTAAAGGCAGTAAAATGTTTCTAGCTGATCCATTAAGCCGACTCTGCAACAACGAGGTCCCGGATAAAGAAGATTCTGACCTCGAAATAAACATGGTTTTGTCAGTTTCAGAAGAAGAACTGAGGAACTTGAAGCAGGCCACGAGAGAAGATTCTACATGCCAAGAATTGAGAAAATACATTTTATACGGTTGGCCGGATGAACGAGAAGAAATTGGAGAACAAGCTCGTTTATATTGGACGTACCGCGAACAGCTCAGTATCCACGAAGACTTAATTTTTAACATAGATAAAATTCTGGTCCCTGAAGTGCTCAGAAACCGAATGCTGGAGTACATACACGGTGGACATTTTGGATACGAAAAATGCGCCAAAAGAGCAAGAAGCCTTTTATTTTGGCCGAAAATGTCAGAAGATATAAAGCAATACATTTTACAATGTGTAGCCTGCCAAAAGTTTCAACGAAACAACATTAAAGAAATAGTGTTGAGTATGGAAATCCCAAAATATGCTTTTGAAATAGTTGCAACGGATCTTTTCCATTTCCAAGGAAAAGAACACATCGTATTAACTGACAGTTATTCGGGATTCATAGAATATCAACAGCTGAAGAATACTACAGCCGCAGAAGTGGTAACCTTTTTAAAATTACTATTTTCAACTCACGGAGTGCCACGAGTAGTATATTCGGATAATGGTCCGCAGTTCTCATCATCATTATTCAAATATTTTGCTAAGGAATGGAAATTTAATCATGCAACTAGCAGCCCCTTTCATCCAAGAGGTAACGGCTTAGCAGAAAAAGCAGTCCAAACGATGAAAAGCATTTTGAAAAAATGTGCTTATGAAAAATCAGACGTGCGCTTAGCGCTGTTAAACCACCGCAATTTGCCGAGAGGAACGATGGGGTCACCAGCGCAACGTCTATTCAGCCGTAACCTTAAAACACTAATCCCAGTTACTGAAAATAACTTACTTCCGAAAACTATAGAGAATGTACCCGAAACTTTGCAAAAAACCCGACAAGAACAAAATAGACAAGCCAGCAGAGGTTCCAGACAAAACCCAATGCTCGAAGAGGGAGAAAAGGTGGTAGTAAAGACCAACAATGAAAAAACATGGACACCGGCAACTATAACGAAAACTATTCATCCAAGGTCTGTAGAAGTAACGGATAAACAAGGAAACAAATACAGACGAAACTGCCATGATGTGAAAAAGTTTCAAGCTAATTTTCCCGAAACAGAGATGCGAAGCTCCTGGACTGAACAGTGGTCTTTTAACCAAGATAATTCTCCAGCGCTTGAACTGTCTACACCGCCGACAGACCAATTGCCGAAACCTCCAAACGAAACAGAAGTACAGAGAGAATCCTCTACATCAAACAGTGAAACCAAGTGCACTAGAAGTGGAAGAGTTGTGAAGCCATTGAACAGACTTAATTTGTAACTAACTAAAAAGGGAAGATGTAAGAAGGAATAGTGAACGCGCCCTAACGTTCAAGCGTGAATACGCCTTAAGCGATTTGACAGTTGTTGTTGTTTTATAACCCTAGATTATTGCCATGCCTGAATTACTATAATCCTGTTGTTTTATTAGTTTATTGCATACTTTTATTGTGACTTGTGCTTCTTAATAATAAAGAACCTTATAATCTATAAACCTAACGTTTATTAAACAGTAAATTGTGTACCGAAAGTACAAAACATTTACATATCATTTAAATGATAAACAACGTGTCGCTGACTTCTACCACGAGTATTGTTACCTCTATAGTTATTTGATCCGCGGTTGAAATTAGATCTTGAGCTGTTATGAAATGACCTACCTCTATAATTATTGTTTCTATTTGTTTGTTGACTCGTATTATTATTTATTATTGAAATTTGAATAATTATTTCGTCTAAAACTATTATGATTTCCTCTACCTCTACGCATAGTCATAATGTTTTGTGAGGGTTCTTGGTATCTGGTAATTTCCTCGTCCTGAGCTGCTCTAATCGCATCTTTTAAAGAGTTACAATTCCGCGAAGCAATAATTGTACTAATTTTCTGATTTCTCAAACCATCAGCAAACCTTTTAATCGCGTTCTTTTCATTAATTGGTTTTAAAATTTCGAAAGCATTATTATTACCCTTTGCCTGGGAAATTGTCAAATCTATAAATAATATTTCTAACTCCTTACCAAAATCTTCGATGGATTTATCACCTTGTCTAGCACGAGTTAATTTTGTCTGTAAAGCAGTATCTGATTTTTGCGTCAGTAAATGCGTCTTCATGTCTTGAATTAATAATTCAGTTGATGCATATGTCCTTGACAGTCTTAATTTTGCACTAGTCGAAAGTCGAGTTTTTAAAACAAAGTTAATCAAATGTGTTTTGTCTCCATCTTTTAGCATTGAATCATATAACTCGATAGCATCAATTAATTGTTGCGTTTTTTCTTCCGTATCATTTAAGATAGGTAAAAGACTTACTGCCACCTTTAAATCAAAAGACGACATATTTGAGACTGGAAAATCAAGATAATTCTCGTCCGCAAAATCTAAAATTTCCTGATAAAGCGATTTTATCGCTGTATGACTTTCTTTTATTTGTAATATATCGCTATCACTTATTTCTCTACGCTTAATTCTTTCATTAATCTAAGTAATAATAGTACCTAGATCTTTATAATTTTGTTCAGTTTCATTGAATTTCTTTTGTAAAATGTCACCCTTACTTCGTCTATCGGGGCCTATTTTAGTTAAATAAATTTTAATTTTCTTTAAATTTTCATAAATATTGTTTAAGCTAGTCTTATCCATCAATAAAATTCCTATTAAAATTAACTAATCATCTAAATTACATGAAATTACCTATATTAAAAGAATTTAAAAATATAGTATATCCTAAATGCTTACATTGCCTAAATTAATTGCAAAACTTAAAATGTTCAACAATAAAATATGTAACTACTCCCATAAAATGTGCAGAGTTGATATTATTTACCAATTTCCTGGGTCGATGTCCACTGCAAGTTATCGACCGCAATATTTGAAACGACTGCACAAAATTTCCTGATGATGATGAATTTGGAAATTTTTGGGCTACCCGTGGAAGGGCGTTGTCCTCACGCAGAACTTGGCATCTGTATTTGAGATTTGAAGAGATCATTTCTCCGAATTTCTTTCCTTATGGTACCTCTCAAATATTGCTTGCATTTTCTTATACCATAGACCAGAAGAATTAATAAAATAATGGTCATCAAACTCAGTACTAACCACTCCGTGCGATTAAGTCCTTGTTCTTGATGCACTTTTGCGTCACCACTCGCGCTCTGGGCAATAATCACCTCTTCCTTAGTTTGAGTCTGTCCCATTTTGGTACATAAAGTTCAACATAAGTCACTCACTTAACTTGACACTTTTGGGTGTTTTTTTTTTGACACTTTCACAATAAGGACAAATATCCTGGCAGGATCGCCATGTATTGTTTGTGGTTCGGGGTTGAAGGAAACAACATTGAAACTTGACATGTATATTGGTCTATAACATAATAGGTGTTCACATGTCAAATAACCTTTTATATCTATATTATTAATAAGTAATTATTACTACTGAACCCTAGTGGTTCCCCCTCTACTAGTGTTATACATAATTCTTATACCACTACAGGTGATTGTCTACATGTTATTTGTACATATTTATACCATTTACTTATTGTTTGATTCACGGACAGATTGTAAATATTCTTGGTTAATAATAAAAAAAATATATATTAAACATGCCTAACCAAATTCCTGTACCTGTTCTTAAACAAGAATATTTAAGTATGATCCCAGATTTTACTGGAGAAAGTGAACTTTTACCAAGATTCCTTGAAATAAGTGAAAAACTTGTCACTAAATTTTATAATGCTCAAGATGTGAATGACTTTCAAAATGAATATTTGATGTCCAGCATTCTAGCAAAAATTAAAGGAGTTGCTGCTAAAGATATCTCGTCTTGTATTATTAATAATTGGTTAGATTTAAAAATTGCGTTAGTTAATACTTACGCAAATAAAAGAGATTGTTATAGTTTAAACATTGAAATGACAGAATTAAAACAAGGTAATGAAACACCGTTTGAATTTTATCATCGTGTTCAACATTTGTTAAACTTACAAACCTCATATTTATCTACACATGTTACTGCAAATGAAGCAGTTATCTTAACACAATACTTTCGTAATTATGCACTAAGGATTTTATTACGCGGGTTAAAGGAACCTGTTGGTTCATTGATGCGTACTAAGAATCCACCAGATCTAAATTCAGCGTTAAATATGCTAACGAACGATTTTTAACTAGAAATTTATCAACAAAAATTTCAAAATAAATTTAATCCTAGAACGAGTAACAATTTTCAAAATAAAACTGTAAGAACTCATCAATTAACGAATGTTCCACATAACTCTCAATTTCCTAATAGATCAAACACAAATAATTTTAATCCTCATCATCAACCTCAATCGAGTAGAAATAATTTTTCTAATCAAACTAGAGCTACCAATGTTTATAAACCAAACCAAAATCGTAATTTTACAAAACCTGTTCCAATGAGTATTTCAACTAGAAACACTTATAGGCCTCCTCAAAATCAACAAAATCATTTCACAAATAATTATAGACAACCACCAAATTACATTGCTGAAGAATTGCATAATATTGACGATGCTCAAATTGACGATGAACCCACAGTAGAATTTCTTGAGGAACAAACTCATTTTTTAGACGAAATTGCCTCGGAACTAGAAATTCCAAAATTCGAATTAATGAATATAACAAATAACGAGAGTCAACTACCATTTATAGTCTTTCCTGAAAATAATTTAAAAATTTTAATTGATACTGGTAGTAATAAATCATTTGTTAATCCTGAAATTGCAAACAAATACTTTAAAAATTCAATTAGAAAAGATCCATTTCAAATTTCTATCGCACATGGTACATCAACCGAACAGTATAGTACTCATATACAATGTTCAAAATTATTTAAATTACAAAAATCTTTCCCTTTAAAATTTCATTTATTTAAATTTCATAGTAAATTCGATTGTTTATTGGGATTAGATAATTTAAAATTATTAAAATCTACAATTGATCTTAATAATAATTTAATATTGACACCTAGTAGTCGTATAAAAATATTATATCATAAACTGTCTCCTTCTACGAATTGTATAGTAGTAGAACCGAGAACAAACAAAATTATAAAATTAAATACTAAAAATATTAGTGAAGGTGAAATTATAATTCCCGATACGAAAATAAATAATTTAGAAATACCTAAATGTGTAACAAAAGCTACCAATTTCGAAACTTTTTGTACCACTTTAAATCCAACAGAATCTAAAGTAACAATTAAATTAGAATCTTTATTAGTAGATAAGTTCGACGAATACGAACAAAATATTAATTCTAATTTTAATGCTTTAGAAACAGAAAACGTTAAATTTGACATAACAAAAAATCGTACTGATGCTCTATCGAGAATAGAATTAAATATGATTAACGAATCATTAGATACTTCAGAAGGAATATTTGATTATATCGACAAATTTAATAAACAATTAGAAATGCCAAGCACATCTAAAGAACACAAAAAACCTCAATCATTAATAGTAGAAACAGATAATAATATGGAAGATATTGATGATGATAACGAAACCGTACATTCAAATCATGAAGAACCAATACCAGGTATTCCAATAGTCGATTGTCCTGTAAATTTTGGTAAAAACCAAATAATTATTTCTGAAGTATATATTGCTCCATCAGCTCCTTCAATTATAAAATTATTTAAAACTAAACAAAGAATTCAAATACAATTTTCCAAAAACAATTTTGAACAAGAAATGATTAACTTCATTAAAGAATTTATAGTACCCAAAATTAAATGTTTATTTCGAAGATCCTCTTTACGAAAAATTTAGTGGAATACTTCAAAAGTTTTTCAAAAATTCATCTATTAATTTAATTAAATGCACTCAAAAACTAATTGACGTTATTGACGAAAACGAAATTATACAAACTATTCAAAATTATCACGAAGGAAAAACAAATCATCGAGGTATGGACCAAACTAAAAATCAAGTGAAAAGACGATATTATTGGCCAAATCAGCGAAGATCTATTCAAACTTATATCAATAATTGTGTAATTTGTCAAACCTCCAAATATGATAGAAATCCGTTAAAATTAAAATTTAATATTACTCCTACAGCTACAAAACCTTTCCAAATATTACATATTGATACTATATCATTAGAAAATTCAAAATTCTTAACCATTATTGATTCATTTTCAAAATATGCACAAGCATACAAATTAAATTCATCTCAAAGTATCGAAGTAGTTAATAACCTAATAAAATATTTTACACATCATTGCATTCCCAAACAAATTGTATCGGATAACGGCCCAGAATTCAAAAATTCAATATTTAAAGAATTATTAGAAGTCCATAAGATAAAAATACATTTTATTAGTTCGCAACACCCAGAATCAAACGGTCTAATCGAACGTTTTCATTCTACCTTAATAGAACATATTCGATTATTAAATAACCAACCAGAATATAAAACAGAACCAATAGATTTAAATATCTGATGTGCCCAACACATGACTTTCTTATACGGATAGTATCACAGTAATTACTTTTCCTAAAGAAATTAAGTTAAATTTCTGGTAAAAATTTTGAGGGTTTCCAGCAATTTTCAAATAGTCTCTGTCGCACTTATTGCAATACGCATAAATCTGTCCTTGTCCCACTCATTACTACCAGATTTTAGGACAAATAAATAACAGAATACTTATCAACATTCCACAGTGCGAAAAATGCTTGATATCTTTGAATTTGCTGTAGCTAAACTTTGAAGATTTATAAAATACTTCTCAGATTTGGTCAACGTTTCACTCAAACAAACTGTACAGTGCACAATAATCCTTCCCATCAAAATATTTCGATCTTTTGCCTTTGACAGTTGTTTGACTAACAAACTCTTCTTCTTCTTCGTACTTGGATTGCAAAGCAATGTCAAGTTTTTGGTGTTTGGCGATATAGCCACTCTCACCAGGATTGAATTAATTGGTTTTCACTTTTTAAATTTTTATTCGAGCTCTTCGTGTGTTTAATGCAAATAGAATCTTTAGTATAAAAACAAATAGATTTCTGTAATGTAAACAACAGCCACTCAGAGATAGATGGCAACACTATATAAATATGTAAATAATTTATAATTATTAAAAAACGGCGCAAAATAAAACACTTTTGTTACTTTGTCGACACGTCTAAAAATTGAAAGAGCATTCACAAAAAATTTGGCGTCGATATCTTTAATGTAGATTTGCATGCATAATACAATTTCACGACTTTATTATATATATTAGAAAAAATTTTCATCGACTTGCCATGATATCCAAAACATAAAACCGTAGCCGTTGTAGCCGTCGATCTTTTCAAATAGTAATGCTACAATCGATTTCCTCAACGGTATAGATTTCTGTATGTAAACAACATGTACTTTGTAAATCAGAGATAGATGGCGCCACTATATAAATAAAAAATTTGACGGAATTTCAAAAAAAGTTTCAAACAAAATTTGTTCAAAATTTAATTCTAAATCAATGTTAAAGAATAAAAAAATGTCGTAAATTGTTTATTTTTCAAGATATTCCTAAAAAACCTAAAAATGTCTTCAGGTAAGCACCACTTGTGTTGGTGTTAGATGAAAAAGATTTAATGTGGCACCCACAATTTTGTTCAAACTCTTAAATATGAAATTTGAATGAAATCCGTTAAGTCGTTTTTGAGTTATCGTGGATACAGACAGACACACAGACAGACACACAGACACACAGACAGACATCATGGCGAAAATGGTCAAAATGGATTCAAGGGCCCTCAAAACGTGTAAACCCATCAAAATCTCGAAGTCGAAAAAAATCACGATTACAATACTTCCTTATACTACGTATAAGAAAGTAAAAATTAATTTCGCATTATTAGCTTATAATAATTCAATACACTCCGTAACAAATTTAAAACCTTCAGAATTAATATGCGGACATTTAGACATAGAATCGCCTTTTGATATTGAAATTGAAAAGCAGTTAGTGAATAATTACATTTCAAATCATAAAAATAAAGTAAAGTTATTTTATCAGAAAATTAATGAAAAAATTCAGCAAAACAAAGAAAATACCATTAACAAAATTAATGAAAATAAAGAGAAATTGCCAGAAATTCCCAAGCAAGTATATGTAAAAAATAGACAAAAGCAAGGTAAAACAAATAATAAGTACAAACCTGAAACCCTAAAAACCATAAACCCTAATTTAAAAACAGCCAAAATTATCCCTAAACATCAGAACACTACTGAAAATATTCATTTGTCAAACGTTAGAAGACCTAGAAAACAAACTTACAAATTTAAAACTATTTTAGGTTCCTGTCAATCGGATGAGGAGCAGAAATAAAGAATATCACCGAGAACATAGGTATATTACCAATCAATTTAGGCCCTGTAAAACTTCAGAAAACCGAACATGTTTTGTTGTTGTTGGTACCTTGGTGGTGCGGGCCCCGAGAGCGAATCTCTCAGTTCCCGCAGGCACTGAGGCCAAAAAGACCCATTGTGCACAGCCACCTTTATGCTAGTCTTCGTCCCAAAGGCCAGTCCTAGCTACTAGAGCCAAGATCTTGCCCAAGGGCAATGTACTAGCGTCCTCTAGGGTCAGATATCAAACTCCCAGTAATTGAAATCTGATGGCCGCGATAGCAGCACATTCGGTGATAACATGAATAGGAGTTTCTTCCTCCTCACAACATAGCCTGCAAGTTGGGTCGTTAACTACGCCCAGCAGACATTAGTGCCTGTTCAGAAGGCAGTGGCCCGTTAAGAGCCCTAGTGCCAATCTGACATTCTTCCTGCTTAAATCAAGCAGCTCTCTGGTGAGCGAACGCGAGGGTCCTCGTATGAAGACCTCTGGGACGTTCAGCCAATAAATTCGGAACTGTCGCTCGGCCCATTCCTCAATACTGCGCTTGACTGTGTTGGCGGTAATTCCCAGGACCGGCTCCGGACCAATGTAGGGTCCCTCAGAACCCTCCCTAGCCAAGGCATCAGCTCCCTCGTTACCCCTAACACCCATGTGTGCCGGAACTCACATCAGCCTGACATGGTTTATTGCACCCAGTCCAGCCATTGCTCTCCGGCATTCCATGATCAGCTCAGACTTAACTCGATGTGACATCAATGCCCTTAAGGCCGCCTGGCTGTCAGAGCATATATATATATATATATATATATATATATATTGGTTCAGATATCCTCTACGTAGATTTTCCTCTGCGCAGGCCTTGATCGCGAAGATCTCAGCTTGGAATATCGTGGTATATTCGCCCAGGGCAAAGCTGAGCTTCGCCCTAGGTCGTTCTCCGTACACCCCCGCACCAGAGCTACCCTCGGCCCGCGATCCGTCCGTGTACCAGACCAGACTCCCGGGCCTCAGATGACTCCGCTCGGGTGTCGACCAATCTTCCCTGTCCGGAAAGACAACCGAATACTGTTCTCCAAAGGAGAAGTGTGGACCCCCGCTGTCGGTCCTCATTGAGGACACGACGTGGTTGTTAGCGAGATCCGCCCACACTTTAGTATGTCCTACACCCTCCGAAGTATGTGCCTTTAGTTTCCAACAACTGATTCTGTAGGCTCTCTTCCGGGCCTCCGCCTCCATCACTAGGTGAAGGGGCGCGAGTCCCAGAAGTGCCTCCATAGCAGCGGTTAGAGTTGTGCGCATGGCACCGGTACAACCCAAGCAGGCTAGCCTTTGAACCCTGGATAGGCGCCCTCGGCAGGCCCCAACCCGAGTCGCAGGTCACCATATCAGGGCCGCATATGTTATGATGGGTCTGATAACCGCGGTGTATAGCCATCGGGCAATCCTTGGTTTCAGTCCCCAGCTTTTTCCGAGAGCGCGTCTGCACATCCCTAGGGAGGCAGTCGCCCTTCGAATCTGTCTATCCGTGTGGTCCCTCCAGCTCAGCTTGGCATCCAGCACCACTCCCAGGTACTTCACCTTGCCAGAGCACCGCAACGGTGACCCAAAGAGGGTCGGCCCCTCGAGAGCCAACTTCCTCTTCCTTGTGAAGGGCACGAGCTCTGTTTTATCGGGGTTAACCGAGAGCCCATGTCGCCTGCACCATTCCTCTACCACGGTCAGAGCCGACCTGGTGACCTCCGTGACAGTATTGGGATATTTACCTGTCACTAAAATCGCAATGTCATCTGCATAACCTTGCGCATACACCCCCGTTTCGTTGAGGGCCCTTAGCAGCCCATCTACCACCAAGGACCACAGGAGCGGCGATAAGACGCCCCCCTGCGGGCATCCCCTAGTGGCGATCGCCACCACGGTATCCTCTCCCAACGTGGTAATAACTTTCCTATGTTTCAACATAGACCGGAGCCACCTGGTTAAGGCGGGCTCCACTCCATTCCGTTCCACAGCCTGACATATGGATTCTGACGAAGTATTGTCAAATGCTCCCTCAATGTCCAGGAACGTTCCCAGTGCAAGCAGTCCCCGGTCCAGCGCCACCTCAATTCTTGACACAAGGTTGTGTAGCGCGGAGTCCACAGACCTGCCTGCCTGGTACGCGTGTTGGTTTGGATGTAGCGGCATAACCGTCAGGCATCCGTCTCTGATATACCTATCGACCAGCCTCTCTACCGTCTTAAGAAGGAAGGAGGTCAGACTAATAGGTCTAAAGTCCTTCGCACGGTCGTAACTAGTACGACCAGCCTTGGGAATGAATACCACCCTTACTGTCCTCCAGTCCACAGGAACGTATCCTAGGGCCAAGCAAGCGCGGAACAATTGGTACAGTGGTCTGGTCAGTACCTCCAGTCCCTTCTGAAGAAGGGCCGGAAAGATTCCGTCCATCCCTGCACTTTTGAATGGGTCGAACGTCTGTATGGCCCATTCAATTCTGTCATAGGAAACCACTTTCGAGGCCGTCCTCCAGTCCATTGGCGTTGCGCCAATGCGGGGACCCCTCTCTAGAGGTCTCTCTACGGTACTTGGTTCGGATCCGGGGAAGTTAACTTCCACTAGGTGACAAAGAGTCTCCTCAACAGTGTCTAAGACAACACCGGAAGGGAGCCTCATTGCACCCAGTTTGGATCCTGGTTGTTTCGACAAGACTTTTTGCAGTCTTGCCGCTTCGGGAAGGCATTCGATGCTTCCACAGAAGTCCTTCCATGCTTCCCGCTGAGACTTCCGTATGGAGTCCTTATAGCAGCGTTGGGCCTCCTTGTAGGAGTACCAGTTGGCTGGTTCTTTAGTTCTCGAGGCCCTGTTAAAGAGCCTACGAGTTTCTCTGCGTAGATCCTGAAGACGTGAATTCCACCATGGGACTTTTTTCTTCCCTCTACGCGTCCGCTCGGGACAACAACCTTCGTAGGAGGCCATGATAGCACTCTGTACGGAGGTTGAAAGGTTCTCCGCCTCTTGTTCGTTGCGCAGACTGTGAGGTCGTGCCCCGAGGCGAGCCGAGAGGGTCTCCTTGTAGGAAGCCCAGTCAGTCGACCTCGGGTCCCGGTACCTCACCGCCGTTACGGGTAGGTCCGAACATGAAGGTTCCTCCGATACATGCTAGTTTACAACTCTCTGGGCTAGCCACAGCGTTCCCAGAGTGATGTCGATCACCTCCTGCCTTCTTGTTGTTACAAAAGTAGGAGCATTTCCACTATTTAGGATCTCCAAATCAGTGATATATAGGTACTCTAGCAGATGTTCCCCTCTGGCGTTGACGTCCGAGCTCCCCCACGTAACATGGTGAGAGTTGGCGTCACACCCCAGAATTAGAGCCATCCCGTTGTCCCTACAGTAATCCACCAGATCCATCATCCGCCTGGTAGGTGGAGGGTCCGGTGAGTCATACGGAAGGTACACAGAGCAGGCCACAATGTTCCTGCGAGTTGAGCCCTCCCTAACCTCCAATCTAACTGCTACTAGGTCTCTGGAACAGAAATTGGGCATTAGCTGTGCAATCGTGTCCTCGGATGTGTACACGGCCGCTCTGGGATTCAAGCTAGGAACGGCACAGTGTACCGTCCCCCCCCCCGCTCTGAAGCCCTTTTACAAGCCCGTTCACAATCCAAGGTTCCTGAATGAGGAAAACCTCTGTCTGCCCCGCTGCCATGCGACGGCTCACAAGAAGAGACGCCGCTCTGCAGTGTTGCAAGTTTATCTGTACAAAGCGGACCCGATCTGGCATAGTGCCTTATCGAAGGTGCTCGCTCCTGCACACAGTTGAAGAGGTCCCTCCCTACGCCAGCATTCGCTTCGCCTTCTACGGTAATACTGATTCCCTCCGCCAGCACTGCCAGCAGCCAGACACGAGCGCCATCTCTTCGCTGACTCGTAAAGCAGCACCGCCACAACTACAGATTACACCATAAGATTGGACATATAACATTCGGCCATCCTGACATCTGTTAGTGTCCCACTAACAGGCCGCGTCAATCGAAAGTCCCCTCAATGAAATCATCACCTCCTTGTCGGCGCCTTTCCTATGTAGGATGATTAGTAGCGTCCATTGTCCATTGCTAACGTTGCCATTGCCATCGCCCGCCAGACTAGAGGTAGTACTAGGTCGCCGCCTAGCCCTCCAATAAGTCGATAAGATCTTGGCGATCAGTTATTTCGCCATCACTGTCGCTAGACTCCCCGGATTCAATCATCGCCTTCCCTGAAACATTACAAAGGGGTTTTAGTGAATCAGCCGATACAACAGCCCTAAATTTCTTGTATCCTCGCACGCCTTTGAGAGATACCAAAACATAACGATCCTTGCCTAACGCCTTAATGAGTTCATGTGGTTTATTTCCATCGCCAAGCCGCCTTTGCCCTAAGTCCACCGAGAGCCCCCGTTGCTTCATTGTTGAGAGTCGCCCGCGCCTTTGCTTAAGCCGCCGTTCCTCTTTATTCGCCTGTACCTCATCTTGTACTCGCCTTTGCCCCACCGCGGCCACCTCTTGGTTGTTTGTAGCCAAGTCTACAAGATCATGATCATTCTTATCATCGCCGTCGCGCATTGAGCTCTCGCCGTCGCTTTCCAAGACAGTCCCTCGAACTTGCGAGTCCACTTCTTGAATTTCACTACCTATTTCCGCCGTATGATCACCATTTACGAAGCCCGTGCCCTGACAATCATCTGTCAAGTCCGCCACAGCACCAATTTCATGAGAAAACATGAGTTGAGCTGGGGAGAACTTGGTACTAGCGTTCACCGTATTGTTTATGCCCCACAATACATCCGGGAGTGTATTATCCCAAGTCGCCTCGGACTCCGCCGTTGTGATTAGCGCCTCCACGATTGTCCTATTAGGTCTTTCAACCTGTCCATTCGCCCTAGGTGTAGCAATAGCATTTTGCACATGTTTGACGCCATGTTCCGCCATAAACTCTGCAAACGCCTTACTGGTAAACGCTAATCCGCTGTCTGAAATAATGCGCCTTGGATAGCCAAACTGACAGAAAATATCCTTTAGTTTCACAATCGCCTCACTAGACCGTAAGGTTCTAGTTGGTTTCGCCCACACAAATTTTGTAAAAGCATCAATTGCCATTAGAATGTACGAATTCTTGTTTTTACTTTTTACAAAGGGACCCAGGTGGTCTACATGAACAGTGTCGAGTGGAACTGGACGCTTCCGAATAGGGTGCAGGAGCCCTTCGCCTCTCCCGTACTTCCCTTTACCGAATGCGCATTCAAGACAGCCAGACACATATTTTCGAACGAATCGCGCCATTTTCGGAAACCAGTAAGTCTGCTTGAGCAGTCCCAAGCACCGTTCAACGCCAGGATGACCAATGTCGTCATGATGTTTACGTAATAGGTTAAATTTCGCTATCGCCGGTACATAAAGTCTGTCGCCTAACAATGTTTTTCTATATAGTCGCCCATTTTTAACTTTATAAGTCGCCTTCACCTGCTTATCGACTTCGCCATTGCCGTCAAGCATTTTGACTATGTCTTGCGCCCTCTCGTCCAGCAATTGAATTGTGAAAAACCAATCATTTTCCGCCATGGTTATTAAGCTCACATCAATTGGGTTGCGAGAAAGAGCATCGACATGTTGCATGCGCCCGCCAGGTCTATATTCTATCTCCATATCATATTCTTGAATCGCTAACCACCATCTAGCTATACGAGGCATTAAATCACGCTTCATTAAGGTCGCTCGTACTGCCGCACAGTCGGTTACCGCCTTGAAGTGCACACCCACCAGGTAGACTCTAAATCTTTTTATAGTTTCGACCAACGCTAAGGTTTCCAGCTCATAGCTATGATACGCCTGTTCGCAAGAGTTGGTAGTTCGACTAAAGTAAGCCACCGGTCGCCAATTGCCGCCAAATTGCTGTAAGAGAATACCACCGATCCCCCATTTACTAGCATCTGTATGAATTTCAGTAGACGCTTTACTGTCGTACAAAGCTAGTACTGGTCGTTCCGCCAATAGAAGTTTCAATTCGTCAAATGCTGCTTGTTGACTTTCGCCCCAAGACCACTCTATATCTTTTCTAGTAAGATCAGTCAACGGTTTCGCCCTAACTGCAAAGTTTTTAATAAATCGCCTGAAATAACTTGCAAGACCAACAAATTGCCTAACACCATGTACATTTTGTGGAACTGGAAATTCTGCTACCGCCTGAATTTTTCGTTTTCCTGGTCGCACGCCTTCAGCACTGACTTCTTGACCAAGGTACTCCAGGTGCTGTTGAAGAAAATCGCATTTATCTAACCGCAATTTGAAATTTGCTGCCTCGATCAGAGTTAACACCTGCTCTAACAATCGTAAACCTGTTTCCACATCTACCGATGGAACTAGCAGATCATCCATGTACGCCAACACCTGATCGTGTCTTAAATTTCCCAACATTTTATTTATCGTGCGCTGAAAAACGGCGGGAGCATTTGCCAGCCCGAAAGGAACTCGAAGATACTCATATTGACCGTCGGGAGTGATAAACGCTGTTTTGTGGATTGAATCAGGGTGCACAGGCACCTGGTGGAACCCCTGCGCCATATCCAGGGTAGAATAATATCGTTTGCCCGCTAGACGATCTAACTGGTCGGTGATTAAAGGGAGAGGGTACTTCCTTTATCGTGATAGCATTTAACGCCCTATAATCAACGCAGAGTCTCCAACCACCTGTTTTCTTCGAGACGAGGACAATGGGACTTGCAAAGTCTGATGAAGATTCTCTAACAATGCTGGAGTCCATCAACGCCTGCACCTGTTGTCTAACTACAGCGCGTTCTGAAATTGACAACCTATAGGGACGATAACACACCGGCACATCGGTCTTCAAATTGATTTGCATAGCGCCTAAATTTGTTAGACCCAAATCGCCGTCACTCGTTGAAAAGCAAGAAGCCTTACGCCTAAGTAACTCAATTAACCTCGCCCTATCAGCCTCGCTAATATCGCCACATCTTATTTTAGTAAAATCAAGGTTATCTACTGAACTCACCTGCATTACTTGAGGAGCAACCCCAGGTGTATTCGCCTGAACACATACATCTGCCCTTGATATTAATCGCCCCTTATTCCAGTTCAGGTGTCTGTCGCCAAGATTCGTCACCATTATGGAAGCATCACCGTCGTTCTGGAGGACTCCACTTGGTATTGCTACTAAATTAGGTCCATCCTCGAATAATTTTACTTCCATTGCCACGGATTCGCCGAATTTTCTATCTTCAATACTGACATCAACTGACTGGGTAACGCCGGGCCCAATTAGTTCGTCATTTTTGAGAATAACCCGGCGCCGTGTGGTATCCTCTGTTAGGGTTAGGTCCGCCATGAGAGTGTCCAACTTCTCTCTACGCAATAGCATCGCCTTTCCGCCAGTGGACACGAGGCTGTACTCTTCGCCTTCTAAGGTCGTCTGCCCTAAAATTAGATCAGCATTCCCTAGAGAACACCGTGTAACATACGCTAAAACTGTCAATGAAAAGTCATCTAAGATAATTTGGAGCTTCGCCATGCCCTCTACAGTCGCTAACCCTCCACCGAACCCTTGAAGGACGGTTTGGTTAGGTATAATCGGAATGGATAACTCCTTCGCCTTTGAGTATGCCAGGATATCGTATTTACTCCCGGTGTCGACATAAACTCTAAGTTTGTCGCCGTTCGGAGTAATCGCCCACCTTTTAAATTTATTAGAAAAATCTGTGCTCACCAGACGATCCTTTATCTTGTTTTCCGCCTGAGATGAAGTCGATGGCGCCGGGTCTCGGGCCTCCCTTTTGCGATTTGGACACGTCGCCCTCTCATGTCCACTACGTCCACAAATCATACACCGTTCTTGCCTAGGGTGTGGACAGTCCCTGCTGAAGTGGTCACCCATCTCCTGGCAGTTATAACATCGCACTTTGGGTTTCTTCACCGCCTGTGATGAAAACTTGTATGGCGCCTCCGTCTTTGTTTTAGGAACGCTTCTCTCGGTCTCTACACGCCTGGTTAGGGGAGTTTGTTCCGTATCCAGCTTACCTAGGAAGCTAGTGTAGAGATGCTCCGGGTGGCTGCTATTCAGGGCGTGTGCATTCGCTCGTAGATGCTCTGGAAGTCCCCTTATTAGACAGGAAACCGCGTAGCTGCCTTTAATGTTACACCTTCCACACATTTCCAACTTTGCATGATAGTATTGTGTCATAGATTCGCTGGATAATTTCTTTCTCGCCACCAGTTCCTCCAGAGACTCAGCAAAATTAAATTGCCTGGGAAAGGCACGTTGCAACGCCGATTTCCACTGCCCCCATGTCAGGTTATAATTTTCCAACCGGTGATACCATCCACGAGCAGGCCCCTCCAGCTTCGCCTGCATATAACAAGCCCTCTCGTATTCGGACCATCCATGAATTTCGCCTAGTTGATCTATCTTCGTTAGCCATCTGTCTACGTTACAATCGCGGTGGTCGGGGTTGAAAGGGTTTAGCACCTCGCCCCCTACTCGCACTTCGCCTTGATAACGCTTTACTGTACCAGTGTAACTTTGTTGCGCCTTAACTTGGTTACCTGGGGTTTTTGGGGTTGATCCGCCAGAGTCCTCGTTGTCGCTCGCCTGCATGGCAATTTGCCCAAAGAGTAACGCCGCTTGCCTCTGCATAATTTGCTCTAGTTTTGTCGCCAGTCCACCAGATTCTAATAATTTTTCAACTATTTTCGCCGTTGTAGGATCTGTCGCTTGTCGTTCGTTGGTTGAAGACTGCCCTTCGTGTCGTAGGCTATCATCCTCTAACACAATCTCCTCGGCGTCTATCTCCAACATGCACCCCTCCTCGTCACAACTTGACGCCATTTTGTAACGTTAACTTTTTATTATACACACTAAGTTTTTTAGCTATTTTCACAGCCACTACACACAGGTCTATCCCACTTCTGATGTGTTACTAAATAATAATAATCGGAGGTCTAATTAAAAACGTTTATTCACATAAATTCAAAAAGGAAAACAATAGCAAGAACTCTGGGCAACGCCAGCATTCGCTTCGCCTTCTACGGTAATACTGATTCCCTCCGCCAGCACTGCCAGCAGCCAGACACGAGCGCCATCTCTTCGCTGACTCGTAAAGCAGCACCGCCACAACTACAGATTACACCATAAGATTGGACATATAACATTCGGCCATCCTGACATCTGTTAGTGTCCCACTAACAGGCCGCGTCAATCGAAAGTCCCCTCAATGAAATCATCACCTCCTTGTCGGCGCCTTTCCTATGTAGGATGATTAGTAGCGTCCATTGTCCATTGCTAACGTTGCCATTGCCATCGCCCGCCAGACTAGAGGTAGTACTAGGTCGCCGCCTAGCCCTCCAATAAGTCGATAAGATCTTGGCGATAAGTTATTTCGCCATCACTGTCGCTAGACTCCCCGACATATAACAGACATATAACAAATCGATAGATTAAATATTCAATATAAAAATCTTAAAGAATCAATTTCAAATAATACTGCTTACGCTAACGGAGCAAATAGCTATGTTAAAATAATTCAATTTACTCAAGAAAACATAAATAATATAATCAGTAACTTGAAAATACACTCAAATAATAATAGAAATAAACGCGGAATTATTAACGGACTAGGAACAATAATAAAAACCATTACTGGAAATTTAGATGCTGAAGACGGTGAAAAGAAAGGAAAGAATTTTAAATCATTTACATGAAAATCAACAACTTATACAAAATCAGTTGAAAATGCAATATTCTGTTAATCATCAAATAATCAAAAATTTTAATGATATTCAACATAACGAATATTTATTAGAATCAAGAATCATGCAGCTAAAAGTAATTGCACAAGAAAGTGAAGAACGTCAAGATATTCTATATGCGAAAGATCTATTTAATCAATTAGTAATACTTTTTAATTCAATCCTAAATATTTTACAAACTATTGAAAATTCAATTACTTTTTGTAAATTAAGAACACTACATCCAAGCATTACAAAAACCAACGACTTATTTTTAGAACTAGAAAAGATTTCCACTTATTACAAAGAACAATTACCTTTCGAATTAAAATATGAAAATATATTAGATTTTGAATCAATTATAAAAGTAAATTGTTAAATAGAATCAGATTAAATTAATTATTTTTTATCAATACCAATCGATTTTGAAAAACAATTTGACCTTTATTACCTACATCCTATTCCCACTAAAGTAAAATCAGAATTTGTAACAATAATTCCTAGTGTTAAATATTTTCTAAAATCAGATGATATTATAAAATCTCTAAATGACATTTGTACCAAAGGTAAAATATTTCAATGTCCAAATTAGCTCCAAACCAATCTAAAATCAGATTGTGAAGAACAAATCTTAATCAATGGAAATTCAAGTCGATGCCAATACACAAAATTAAAAATCAAACAAAATCACATGGAAATTATCCCAGAAAACAATCAATATCTAGGAGTGTTCCCAAAAGAAGAAGTTATTAAATTTAAATGCCAAAAGGAAACACAAACCAAATCACTAACCGGAATTTATCTGATGGAACAAAACACTTGTAAACTATTCTACAAGGATCACGAAGTCTCTTATCAAGATAAAACATATGGAAAACCCTTGGTAATAAACAATGTGCAACTACAATTCAGCGAAGAAAAAGTTCCAAATTTTACTATTGATTTAAAGACACTAAATTTGAAAGACATTCCATCAAACCCTGTGTTACCAGTTATAGAAGAACCATCGTTCAACTATCACGTGCCAAGTGCCTGGACAATAATATTATATGCTTTATTAATAATAACTTGTGTTTATTTTTTCATAAAATTCAGAAAAAGTAACAAAGAAAACAAGGCGCCTGGAACCCAGATGATGGAACTTCATGGATCGAAAATTCAGCTCCCACAAGAAGCTTCATTCTAAGGGGGGAGGAATTACCTAGCGTCCTGCCCTGTATTCAACCATACTATTTAGCAACTCTGCACTAACTTGCAGTTTACTTAGGATTGTAGTTTTACTTAAGTTAGCATTAATGCACTTTATTCCTTTTTTATTATAATTAAGTTTTCCAGTTATAATCTAGACTTTGAATTATCAAGTTGTATTTTTATTATTAATAAACTTTTTAAAAACCTCTTTATAGTGTTTTGTTAATTAATTTATATACATTTTCATGAAACAAAATTGATAATATATTCTCAATCTATCAAATAAAGAAACATCACCATTTGGCGGTCTGTATATTGATATTACAACAATACTATGTCGACCCAATGCAACCTCGGCTCCAGAACATTCAAAGTGATGACCAATCGCTAAATTATGGATGTCTTTTCTGATTTTACGTTGAATATCAGAGCGTGCATAAATTGCAGAACCTCCATGTGAACCTTGTTTTCTACAAAAACTCAAAATTAGCTGAAAATCACTAAGTTGTTTTAGATTTCCAGTGTTCTGATACACATAGTAGCACACACTCACTGTGATTTTTTAAAAACATTTGTAAAGCATCTACCGAATTTCCAATTGACTGCAAATTTTGGTGTATTATGCTAACACTTTGTACACTTTTTATATTTAGACTAGAGGTTCTAACGAACCTCAGCAGTCCGGCCGCTGCGCGACCTCCCTGAGACGATCTGAGGTTCTGACGAACCTCAGCCAGTCAGGCCGCTGCGCGGCCTCTTTGTAAAAAAGCCGCTGCGCGGCAAACCTCCGATCGATGACAGGCCTCAGTTTTATGACAGAACTAAGTTGATAACTAACTTGAATTCACACATCAGAACAGTCCGGTGAAGGTTAGAATACTTTAAAACAAAATGAATAATCTAACCGAAAACGCGACCGAAAAAGTGACCATTCTTTCCAAGTTAGAAGGCGGGTGGTCGATCCGAAGGGTGGCCATTATAACATCGCGAAGAACACCGTGCAGAGGGTGAAACAAAGATGGCAAGAACATGTACATTTTGGTAGAAAAGAACTTACCTAAACTATATAAAAAATATGACGTTCAAATTTCAAAAGGCATCTTTACATGTGGAAAAAACTAATAAATCGACTTCTTGATTTTTGAGGTGTACTCTATAATTTTGAAATTTTGAAATTAACGGTACGTTAATTCAATTTTTTAGTGTAAATATTTTTATCTCTGAATTTCATAATTATCAAATACAAATATTCAAGTTTATTTTTAAACAGATTTTTAATATTTTTATAAAATAAAAACAAATTAATTGTCATTGGTAAAAAAGGAATGTTAATATGTATTAGGCTTTTCTCAACAAACAAATCATACACTGTAATTTATTTGTGAAATGTATTAATAAATTTTAAATTCATTTCAAAAGTAAGTAAAAAATAATTTAAAATTAAAAAAACATTGCATGAGGGAAATACAGCCATACTTTCACATTATACTAAAATCAAGAAGGTATATATAGAGGAGAGAAAATTCCCGGGGTGGCGTAGACACAAATTCGTTGCCAGTTACTGTGACAGTGACAAACCAAAACAAACACTTGACCAATAACGCGCCTTACTGGCTGCTGTCGCATGCGTAGAAACTATCAAGTACGCCTGAGTCTTGAGTCCATTTGAACGTGCAACACTTTCTGACCCATGAATTCTTACCCTGGGCATCTTTCTGTCCTCTATTTTTATACGTCCTTGACTAAAATAAATCCATTTATTGTGTTTTGAAATAGGTGGTAGTATCTTCAAGGTACTCGGGAACACATCGCCTAATTGCACTGTAAAAATCTCCCCCACGTCCATACACATCCATATTAATCCCTTCTGTTGATGGCCAACCATGTTTTTGACACCTTTTCCTAGACGATTACTTTTCTTCATGGTGTTTCCATAGATATTCATCTCCATCATATCAGCAATCTAAAAAAGTTTCTCGATTTTAAATTTGAATGAAACTTAATATAACCCATAAAATTTATTTTTTAAAGGTTAATATGCCAAAAAATTTCAACAATGTGTTAAAAACTGATATGGTTAGGGAGTATTTTTGTATTCCAAAAAAGCTATTTATATTCTTGGTTGGCGTTTCAGTTCAAGCAATTTTTGTACGCAAATAAGACTATTAGAACTTTTTATTGTGAAAATATTTTCTTATCCAATTCCGTTGTTGTGTATATCATAGAAACAAAGTCTATAACTGAAGAAAAATTAGCACATTTGATTTTAGAAAAACAAATATAATGTTAAAATTTATTTTCCAAATCAAGAGGGGCGCGCGATTCTAGAATTTTTTGATAATTTAATAACCTACAGTTGCGTCGATTCGGGGACACACTGTGTAATATATTTACGTACATTTTTATTTTAAATTACAAAGTAATCATAGCAAAATAGTTATAATTATTTTATTAGTTAGAGGGTATTCGAAACATTCTTTTTTAAATGTTTTCTATTAAAATATGAAAATTTTTTATATGCGTTAAAAATTGATAATAAGAGGAAATGTTTTTTCTATTCCAAACCTTTAATCAGTTGCAATCCGCAATTTCTGTTTATAACATTGTATGGATGGTTTGAAAGAAATCTATTTCTTGAATAGGTTAGTACATTTCTTTAACAATAATCAAGTATTTGCGTACAAAGTTGGTTTCAACAAAAGCGCAAAAAATAATATAAATAAACAATTCAACAATTTCTGTGGCAATTATGTCAGTCAATTTTACTTTCACCAAAGCAACTGGTAAAAAATTCGACAAAGACCCTCTCACAGTATTACAGCTATCCAAAAAGACAAAAATGTTTTTACTTTGTGTGGGGGTACATTTAAAAAAGCCATCAATTTACGAACACTCTGTATTTTAACTTTCTATTCTCACCTTGGGATAAACGTGCAACGATTTATCCAAAAAAAACTGCGCCATCATATTTTTGGATACTCAGTTTTGGCTACTACCTCCAATTACTTCTATTACGTCAGTTCACCATTTGAAAAGTTCCAAAGCAGCATGTTCAATAATATCTACATCATTGGTAACTACTGCAGCATTTGCACAGTTTAGATAATTTGTATCCATCATCATCTCCATCTCCATGTTCCTAGATGTTGGATAAGACAATGAGAAACAGTTTTTCATGGAAATCTATAACCCCAATGTATGTTTAGCACATCTAAGAAAATTTATTCTTGTACAATGACTTTTGACTCAAACGTTTTGAGGTTATTATTTTTGTTTATAAACACAACAATGGCAGAAGGTGAAGAATGCTCAAATTTTTGGCTGCAGAGCGAAATTCTCACATACCTTTAATTATTGGTAAAATAACATCACCTGTGAACCGGCAAAAACATAACCATAAAATTTCATACTTCTTTCAGTTCTTGACCACCATGCTGCTTAAGTAAATTTTTAGAGAACTTGTTGGAGAAGAAAAACTCAATCCACTCATCATTCGCAAATTCCAAAACCAAAATTATTGTAGAACCTTTTACTTGGTTCAATTCATAAATCTTCAACTTTTCTACTTTCATCTGTGTCTTAGTTTCATTTCTTTTCTATTATCCAACGCGCCCTTAATATTGAAAAACACAATTAGGAAGAGTTTTACTGGAAAATCTAACCTCAACGTTTGTCTTATGAATAAATTCGTGTACAAATACATTTTTAAAGCGATTTTTTTTGTCTATAAATACAACAGTGTTAGACAGGCAATAATGGTAATTTATATTTATGGTTGTCACAAATGCACTATTACCTTTTATTAATGCAAAATTACTGCTGCAGACTCGCAAAGAATTTAACCACAAAAAAATGTCATCATAATTCATCAGTTGTGCAAATCTATACAGTCCAGCATCATGCAGTTTCACCAAATCTTTGGAGAAGAAAAACTTCTTTATTCTGTTCCGTTCATTGTTCGTAAATTTCAAAACCAAAACTGTGTAGCATGTTGTTTGTTTCAATTTATAAATGTGCAAGTTTTCCAACGTTTAGGAGATGTGTCTGCATTCACCTGCGCCTTAGATTCAGTTCTTTGTATTGTCCGACGTTCCTAAATATCGAAAAACACATTTAAAGAGTTTTTGAGGATAACCTAACCTCAATGTCTGTTTTAAGAGTAAATTTTGTACAAATACATTTAAAGCGATTATATTTGTCTCTAAACATAACACTGATGGTCGATGATGGATATTTACATTTGCAGTTTCCACAAATGCACTCTTACCTTTGATTTTTGCAAAATTACTGCAACAGACTCGTAAAGAACCTAACCACAAAATTTCGCGTGTTTCATCAGCTGGTGTGACTGCTCGAAGCACCATCTTTTGATAAAATAACAAAATAAAAATTTAGTTAAATAATTTACGTAATTATTTTGTTTGACTAACCTTTTGGCGATGATGAATGATGGATATTTCTCTCAGCGGCGACACAGTGCATCGTCAATTCATACATAGATACAATACTTGCATATTCGATGAAATTTACAAAAAAACGGCCAAATTTAAACCAAAAATATTTTGTCACGTCGTAATTTCACATGCAAACTTGCTTATTTGTTGCTTATGTTGTTAGGAAGTGTTTTGTTTTTCCAAAGTTTCAAAGAATCGAATAAATGTAGATAATGCAGATTTCTGCATGGTTTTTTTAGGATTTTTTAATAATATTATGCGAATGGCTTTGAGGGAAATTTTTCGGATTTTGAACTAACCTGTGTAGAACCGGCGGCGGAGATTTTTCCATTTATAGTGCGAAGCTGATGCCTTGGTTACTATAAATTATGTAGGTACCGGTACCTAATAAGTAGTATTTTTGCGCGTCGTAACTGAAACATTTTGGCATTCTACATTTTCCTACAGCTGGGTTTCGTTTGGGGGACACAAAAACTGGCTGCGCACCATTAGTAAATGCACTTGCACACATATTCCCTGTATTGTACAAATTGATGCACTTGCCGCAAACACAAACCTTACACGCACATAATAAATCAAAAAATTTCCGGGATACCTATTATATCTGCGCACTGTACATAAAAACACTATAGACATACATACAACTAAAATGCACTTGCAATCACCTTACATAGGTAGGTACCTATATTTCAATAGTTTTTTCTTGCAGTTTCTTACTGCAACACACAAATGCCGACTGACGGGTGACACAAAATGACAGATTGACAATTAAGCAAAACAGGACTGGCAACTCAAAAGAAAAATTAAATAAAATTTTCGATGGACATTTGCGGGGTGAGGAAGTGTGTGGGGAGGGTATATTGTATAAAAATTGGATTTCTTCATGAAATACCACAAAGTATAGGTATATTAAGGATGGAAATGGGAAATGTTTGATGGCGAATAAGATGTAAAAGCATTTCTCACTCTCCAACAAACACACGAAAGTAGTAATTGGCATGTAAAATTTGAAAAAACAAAATGACAGTGGCCAAATTATGTGATGCATAGTGCAAAATGCATTGTGCGTGTAGTCAATTTCCGCGTACGTGCCAGATCCAAGGATGCAAGATGCCTTTTCTAACTGGAGGTACCTTATCGGGCGGTTTATGTTTGTTTGTACCACCCCACCGATTGATTTGAAACAAAAACGACCAAAAAATCAAAGAAATTATCTATGTGTTAGGTGTATTGTTCGTGCAATCCAACCGCACCACGTATTTTTTCAATTCATTTGAAAGTTTGTTTACACCGTTGCCAACAGCCGTTGCTATGTACTTTTGCGACTTATCACGTTTTATTATATATAGATTAGGAATATGTGTTTGGTTGTTGTATCCAGACCGGTTTTGTTGTTTCTTTCTTCCCCAAAAAAATCTTTTTATAATTAGGCCAACTGGCCAATCGTTGGCATCGTTTAAATCCTTCAACAAGTCAAAATCTGCTTGGATTTTAAATACAATACTTCGAGATATTTCTCTTCTTGGTAATGCTTCAACCAGAAATTCATGTTTTGGAAATTTTTGTTTTAGATAATAATAATGTGCATCACGAGGAGCTACACTTATGGAACTATTTTCAGCTGCCTCGCCAGTGGAATTTGTTGTGATTTTTCCAAAAACAAACTCTGTCCTTTTGACTTTCTTATGTCCTCTTCCAAATACCATTTTTTCTTTTAATAATTTATTGTTTTCCAGTAAAATATCGTTCTTCTCTTTCATCTGTAGATTTAATTCTATTAGTAATTCCATTTCCCTGCTGACATTCCTTTCTGGTACCGCTTCGCTTTCGTTTTGCACATGACTTTGATTGACTTTGCTGTTACTACCACAGCAAATTACAGTTGATTCTCCAAGTTTAAGTAAATTGGCACTTTTTTTGGCACAACTTCTATGGTATGTACCATAACAATTAACACATACTAATGATTTAAACTTTACTTTTGTACAACATTTAAAATTTGGCAAAAATTCATTAGCTTCATCAGATGCCGACTCTTCGCCTGACCCCATCTTTATTATATTAAATGATAAGGCAGGTCCTCTAATTCCGTGGTTACACAGCTTTGCAAACAAAATGTCCAGAGAAACGCAGTCAAAAGCCTTTGACAAGTCACAGAAAGTGGAAACAACCGAACTACATTTTTCCAATTCATCTGTAATGTAATTAACCATCTCAGTCAAAGCCCCACTCGTTGACATGCCTTCCCGATACCCAAAAAAAAACACTTTTTAGAGACTAATCGTTTATTGTGACAATAAACGATTAGTCTCTAAAAAGTGTAGTAATCGCAACTTGAATCTCTATTATTTTCGAAATAACAGGTAAAATTGATATAGGCCGATAATTGTAGGCCACATTCCTATCCCCACTCTTAAAAACAAGAACAACCTTCGCGAGTTTCAAATTAGCTGGGAAAACACCATTCTCAAAACAAGAATTAACTAAGTGCGTGATATGATCCACCAATTCGCAACTTGCCAGCTTTATAGCTTCACTATTGAGATCATATAGATCTCGACTTTTTGAAGTGCTTAGTTTATTAATTATGTTTTGTATCTCGGTATTATTTACTGGTTTAATAAAAAAAGAGTTTCGAATAGTATTATTATTTAAATCATTCATGTATCTGATGGTAATGATATTTTTACAGATTTTATATTCAATACCTGTTCCGTTACAAAAATATATTTCAAACAAAAACCCATCTCCATTGTTGCAATATAAAGTTTCTACCGATATATATTTTACAGGTTTTTAATAAAGCATACAGTATAAATATGTTAATTTATTTGTATTTTATAATACTGTTGATATTTTTACAGATTTTTTAATAAAACATACTGGATAAAATTTTTATTTATTTTTTGTATACAGGGTGGCTGAAATTCCGTTTCCAGCATGGGGATCTCGCTTATTATAATAGATATACCATAGGTTTAAATTTGGCAAAGTTGCTAAATTTAGTGCTCAGTAATAATCCTAAGACAAATTTGAATTATCTTGAACGGTCTTCTGAAAAAGTGAAAAAAACTGACAATTACAATTTTTGAAAATCGCCCATAACTTTTTTATTTCTGGACATTTTTCTAATCTGTAAAAACATTCTCAAAGCAACTTTTTATGCTCTATCGATCAGTGATCGTCGTTTCTTTAAACATCGTTTCGTTTTTGTTTTTTGAACACCTACTTCAGTTTTTCTTATGGGCGCACTTTCTACTTTTCACATCATCGGATAGTTTTTTCCAAATTCATCGATGTGCTACACAGGGTATTCAGATTTAATTTTAATTGTAAAAATTTTAAAAATGTATCCAATACAGCAATCATCTCAAATCAAGCAGCCCAAACTCGCTTAGTTTGTATTGTTACCATGGTAATTTATAAACAATTTCAAAATTTAAGAAATTTGAGGTCTGGCACAACTGACAAATTTCAATAATTATTATTAATCATAATCTGTGAACTAAAATTATGTTTTCGAATAATGAAAAGACTGATATTATGCGTGTATTTTTTATTCATAACATAAAAACTCTCTCCTAAAAATACAGTGTTACGCCGAAACTTATTCTGAATGAAGACAAAAATCTTCAAGATTATTTTCTACACTGGACAACAATTTAATGGAATTTGGAGCCTTTAAGAAATCTAAACAAATATGAAAGCCGAATAACATATGACAATAAGCAATATGATATATCAAATTAAATTTAAAGTAGATGTTCAAATAAATGCCCGTCTTCTCTAATACACAACCGCAAACGCTTCCGTACTCCACTGTCTAAACTTCGCGCTATCGTTCTACGTGGAATATTACGCATCACTCCCAAAACGGCATTCCTCAGCTCTTCGACATTGTTATAAGTATTTTTAAAAATGTTATTTTTGGCGTATCCCCAAAGAAAAAAATCTAAGGGGTTTAGGTCAGGTGATCTAGCTGGCCAATGGACGTGCCCATGGATTCCGATCCATTGTTCAGGGAAAAGTTCATTAAAGCGTTCTCTAATAATCTGCGCATTATGCGCTGGAGCCCCATCCTGATGCCACCATATTGATTCAGTGGGACATTCTCCAAATATTCCATCAAATCTTGGTTTATAAAGTCAATGTAACGTTGAGCGGTTAGAGTCCCTTCGAAAATATGAGGACCAATAACCCTTTCCCCCATAAACCTACCCAGACATTGATACCAAATCGGTGCTGTGGTCTTGCTTCTCTATAGGTACGGAGATTTTCTCTGGCTCAATAATGTTCATTATGACGATTAAACATGCCCAAGTTAGTGAATGAACATTCATCCGTCCAAATAATATTTTTCAGAAAATCCTCGTTACGTTGATATTTATCAAGAAGCCACTCGCAAAACTGGAGTCTGTGAACTTCGTATCCGGGTCTCAATGTCTGTGTCACATGGATTTTAAATGGTTTAAATCCTTCCTCCTTTAGAACTGTTTGAATCTAATATCGAGGTAATTCCAAATTATGACTCAGTTCTCTTGTCGAGATACCAGGATTCTGTTTCACCTAAATGGTTGAAATTGCATAATTCTATCAAAGCCAGTGTTTAGATATTTACCGCGGCTAAAATATTTTCTTTATTTTCTTCTGTAATTCGGCTTCCATATTTTGTTTTGGGTTTTTCAAAGGCCCCAAATTCCATTAAATTGTTGTCCAGTGTAAAAAATAATCTAGAAGATGGTTGCCTTCTTTCAGGATATGTTTCTGCGTATCGTTGTGTCGTTAGGATAGAGTTTCTACGTGATGAATAATAAATACGCATCATATCACACTTTTTATTATTCAAAAACATAGTTTAATTTAATTCGCGGGGAATAACTAATTATTATTGTAATTTGTCGCTTGTGACATCTATGCTTGTGAAAAACCTCAAATTTTAAATTCTTTATAAATTACCATGGTAACAACACAAACTAAGCGAGTTTAGGCTGCTTGATTTGAGATGATTGCTGTATTGGACACATTTTTTAAATTTTAACAATTAAAATTAAATCTAAATACCATGTGTAGTACCTCGATGAATTTGGAAAAAAATATACTATCCAACGATGTATTAAGCAGAAAGTACGTCCATAAGAAAAACGGAAGTTGGCGTTTAAAAAACAAAAAGGAATCGATGTTTAAAGAATCGACGATCACTGATTGATAGAGCATAAAAAGTTGCTTTGAGAATGTTTTTACAGATTTGAAAAATATTCAGAAATAGAAAAGTTATGGGCGATTTTCAGAAATTGTAATTTTCAGTATTTTTCACTTTTTTTTATTTGTATTACTGCTGATGATATTTTAATAGATTTTATATACAATACCGTTACAAAAATATATTTCAAACAAAAAGGAAATCAAACATCCGTTGTGATAAGACGATTGCTTGCTACACACACACACTGCTATTGAAAATTTTAACAGATTTTTGTTTATTAGATTTATTTATTTAATACCTATACACACTGGTCTTCTGGATTCTGGATTAGGTTGTGGAGGGTGTTTGACTTGCGTCATGCTACCACTTAGGCCACTTGTCTGGGCCCATTGTGCCTCCCCTCCGGAGCAACTCCCTGCTCCCCGACTATTCATCGAGCCAACCAACAGAGTTGATAAGCTGAAGAATCATGGCGGGTGAGGTGTTGCTTATGCTGGCCATACTCGGCCAGAAGTCCCCCAGTATGGATCCTCGGGTCGATGCAAGTGCGGGACAGTAACATAGTACATGCTCCGCAGTTTCATCCTCTTCTAGACACCCCCGACAAGTGGGATCAGTTACGATTCCCATTGTATAGAGATGTTTGTTCAATCGACAATGTCCAGTCCATATCCCTACGAGTTTCCTAAGGTTGTCCCTAGTTAGACATAGACAGATTTTGGCTGTTTTTGGGGATGGTGATTTTATGGCGGCCCTTCCCTGTCTACAGCTGTCGTGATTTACCCATCGCAAAGAGTGTCTTTTTAGGGTATCTTCCTTTATCAGAGCATTTAGAGTAGTCAGGGTTGACGGAACTACTGGCTCCGGTCCAACAAAATGTCGGTCGGAGCCCGATCGTGCCAGCCTGTCTGCCTCTTCATTGCCGTGGTTCCCTGTATGTCCTTTAACCCAATTGAGTTGAACGACATTGTTTTCCGCCAGTCTTTCCAGAGCTAGATGGCATTCCCAGACTAGCCCTGAGTTGATCCTAGATCCTCTCAGAGTTGATCCTAGATCCTCTCAGAGCCATCAATACCGCCCTGCTGTCTGTCATGATGCGTATGTGTTTGCTCCTGATGTTATGTTCAGTAGCCTTTTTAGCTCCATGGGTTTGTAACGAAATAATTCCTGGCATACTAGTTTCGTTTAGGGTTGTTTTTGTGTTGTTACTTCCTCTTTTTGGTTTTAGGTTTTGCTATATTGCTCGCACACATTCTTGCCAGAGACAAACTAGCAGCCTTTTGGAGCTGGCCAGTTGTGATGATTTAACTTAATGTTACTTGTTTAACTGTGTGTGTCCTGGAGCTAGGTAAGATTGTTCTTTTTGTTCATTGTAAATTGTAGGTCTGATTGTTCTTTTTTACTGTTCTAGTTTTGTCATCTCTGTATATTAAATAAATTACCATACAATAATTTGCAATTTGTTGGTTTTCTTAAATAAAAATACCGACCAGAACCCAAGGCGCCCAACTGAGAAAATATCGCCACATCTTTGGCTACCCAAACGTGGGGCAGTATTACCAATAATTTGTAACAATTATCATCATGAATAGTAGTAATAAAGGTGGATTGATGATGACAAAAAGTAGGATAGCAAATCAAAATGTAGAGGTCATGGAAGGTCCTTTAGTGACACGATCGCCGGCGTCACAGGTTTTACCAACTAGTCATCGGGAAGAACAGCAGCCGAGCAGGGAGGCTCCTTCAAGTGATGGTACTGGAACTATACCTAACCAAAAATTGTTCCAAGGAGGATCCATTGCTCCATTAACAGAAGCAGCACATGGATTTCCACCACTTCCAACGCCAGCGGCTGGTACTTGTTGCGGATTTGAGGGTAACAATGTTCTGAATTTCTCTCAAAATGCACGCCAAGAAGTTGACAGTGTTGAGGGCCTAACTAAACTAATTAATAAAATTGTGGCAGATTCTTTCCAACAGTTTCAGTTGAGTGGGAATCCACAGTTAAATTCTTTTAGAAATAGTGCTAACAATTTTCAATTTCCATGTAATAATTTATTAGAAAATAATAATTTGTGTCAATCAGTAAGAGCAGATAACAGTCTGTTTAATGTAGAAGTTAGTAGATGTTTACCAATTTTTGATGATGCCGGGACCACACACCCTATATATTTTTTGAATAGTTTTGAATATATGGTAAATTCATTTAATGTTCCTTTTAGAAATATTTGTTTGTGGAGTGTAGGTCAGTACAAGGGCTCGGCAAGAATGTGGGCAGATGCGTTTTTGTTCACTTTTGGAAATTTTGTGGAATTTAAGACTGCTTTTTTGGCTCAGTTCTGGGGTCCTACGCGACAACTCAAATTAAAATTACATCTAGAGTCCGCTCGCTATCGGGAGGGTACTTCATACGTTGACCATTTTAATAAATATATCGCAATGGCTAAATATTTGGAACCCCCACTATCAGACGAACTTTTAATCGCCACAATAGCGAGACATTTTCCACCACATATTTTCACGATTCTTTTCCAATCGAAAACATTTCCGGTGGCTTTAGAACAATTGAGGCAGGCCGATTACTATTTTCAAAATACATATAAGACTAATAACTATAATCCGCATAGAAAGCCATATTTGGAACGCGAAAATTTTGCTAAATTTGATGACAGCAATAGTCGGGAAAAGATGACAGAATTCAAACGTGTTGCACACATGGATGTTGAACCGGCCGGGGATGGGGTTGCGTTTTTGGCGGAAAACTGAATGCCGAGTTCCAAGGGGGCCCGGGGGTATTTATGGCGACATTAAAGACGGGTCCTTCTAATAACTATCCTGTAGAGGATTTATTAAATTGTGATTATGAACATAAAGTCTCTGAGACAAGGGCACCAATCATTTTAATTAACATAAATGGATTTAACGTTCCAGCACTGCTGGATACCGGTAGTGAAATTTCCTGTATCACTGGGGAAGTTTGGGCCCAGGTATCCGCTAGTAAAATCTTTCCAGTTTTTCCGGTTACCGGTGTAAAAGTTTCCGGTGCATTTAAATCAAAACAACGTAAAATTACTCACCAGATTTCATTGAAATTTGTGGCAGGTGAGCATCACTTTACTCATGAATTTTTATTAATAGCGGATCTTGTATATCCTATTATAATCGGGGTAGATTTTTTAAGATCATATAATGCGTTGATAGATCTAAAAAATAGCAAAATTAATTTGGAATTCGATAATAAGCAAATTTGTCTCTCAGAGGTGCATACTTATCATAATTTGTCAGCACCAATTATTCCTCCGAAATTAAAAACATGCGCAATTAGGAATTTTTCACGGACGCCGCTGGAATATGATTCGAGTACCGAGGTTAATGAGGGTGATTTGACTGTGGAACTTACTGAAAGCGAGAAGACCGTTTTTGAAAACCTTATTAAAAAACACGGAGGTATATTTTCGGAAAAACCGGGCCGCACAAAATTTTACGAACATGAAATTAAATTAAATAGTCTTACTCCGTTCGCTCAGAAACCTTACCCTATACCGGTGGCACATAGAGAGGCGGTTAATCAAGAAATAGCCCGCATGGAGGAATGGGGAGTTATTGAAAGGGCCTCTACTCCATTTATTAGCCCTTTAGTAACCGCGGTTAAAAAGGACGGGTCGGTGAGAGTTTGTCTGGACGCGCGTAGGTTGAATAAAGTTATCGAAAGGGATCATGAGTTGCCAAGACCAATAGATGACATAATGAAAACCATGAGGGGGGTGAGTTTTATGAGCACGTTGGATCTGACGCACGGATATTGGCAGATTCCTTTGAAATCCGAACACAGGAAGTTTACCGGATTTTTGCACGGTACTAAATGTTATCAGTTTTGTGTTCTGCCATTTGGTCTTTGCACTGCAGTGTCCTCTTTTACACGGTGTATAGATACTTTACTCAGTCGGGAGTTTGATGATTTCGTGGTGGCCTACGTGGACGACCTTCTAGTGTTTTCCGAGAGTTTTGAGGAGCACGTATGTCATTTGGACTAGGTGCTCGTCAGGTTAAAAGATTGCGGTTTCACTTTGCGCCTAAAGAAATGCAAATTTTTTAGAAGGGAAATGCCGTTTTTGGGTTATGTAATAAATTCAACCGGTGTGAGACCCGATTCGGAGCGAATAAGGAGTGTAGACGATTTTCCTGAGCCGTTAAATAAAAAACAACTTCAGGCTTTCCTGGGATTATGTAATTTTGACTGCGGGTTCTGCGAGAATTTCGCGTCTATGTCGGAGCCGTTGTCAGCATTGCTTCGAAAAAACACTTTGTGGACGTGGGGGGAGAAACAAACTCATGCGTTTGTGGCTTTAAAAAATAAAAAATCCACTGTTATATCATCCGGTACCGTCGGAAAAATACTTTGTAGAAACGGATGCGAGCGATGTGGGTTTGGGGGCACAACTTTATCAACGTATTAACGGCGAGAGAAAAGTGATAGCTTACGCCAGCCGATTATTGTTAGACGGCGAACGCCGATATAGTTCTTGCGAGAAGGAAGTGTTAGCGGTGGTATTTGCATTGAGCAAGTGGCGGACTTACCTTTTGGGTACTTCATTCGTGGTAAAGACTGATCATAGGGCATTGATATATTTAAACACGTGTCGGTTGCTCTCTCCTAGAATCACCAGGTGGGCTCTGGCCATGCAGGAGTTCGATTACCAAATTGAATACTTGCCCGGAAAGTACAATGTTATAGCTGATGTTTTATCGCGATTCCCTAGTGCCCGTTTGTCCGTTCCAGACAGCCGTTGTTTTCAACTACTTACCATGAAAGGTTCGCAGGAGTTTACTCAAAAAATTTGAACGGGTTGCATTTGGCCGACGAAAAGTTGAAAAATATTATTGCGAAGGTGCAAACTGATCCGGGTTTTAATACTCGATTTGTAATGCACAATAATTTGCTGTATATGTATAAAGTCGAAGATGAGCGTGCTTTACTGTGTATCCCAAAATCTCTTGCAGACGATTGCGTGCGGATTTTTCACGAGCATTACGGTCACTTCGGAGTTTTTAAAACGTGGACGTTGTTGAAGGGGGAAGTGTGGTGGCAGAATATGCATCAGGATGTTAAGAGAGTTTTGCGTTCGTGCGATATATGTCAGAGGGCAAAGCACTCCATTTTGCCTCACCCACCATTGAATCCGATACTGCCTGAGAATAAAAATGAACTGGTGGCTCTAGATATTTTTGGTCCTCTACCAAGATCTAGAGGAGGAGTTGCCTATGTTTGCGTTGTGGTTGACTTGTTCAGCAAGTTTGTAAAGTTATATCCCCTGAAGAGTGCTAATACTCGCGCAATTTTGAATAGACTAACATTAGATTATTTTCCGAATCTGGGTATCCGTAAATCAATTTTAAGTGACCACGGTACACAGTTCACTTCTAAGTTGTGGGTTAAAGTCTTGACGGGATTTGGTATTAATATTAAACATTGTTCAGTTCGTCATCCGGCCGGAAATCCTTCAGAGAGGACAATGAGGGAGTTGGGTAGGCTTTGTAGAACATATTGTGAAAACAAAAATACTCGTTGGGCGTGGGAACTTAATAATTTCGAGAAATTTTTGAATTCAGTAACCCATGAATCGACAGGGTACTCCCCAAATGAGTTGCACTTAAACAAAAATAACGATATTCTACTGGAGAAATTCCTGTTCGTACCATCTTCGGTGGGGAGATCTCCGGATACAAAAATGATATTAGCGCGCGAAAGTTTTAAGGGAAAGGCGGCCCGCCGATCAGTAAGTTATCGTTCCAGGCCACCGCCGGATTTTGAAGTGGGAGAATTGGTTTGGCTACGGGCCAATACCGTTTCATCTGCTCTGTCTCAGGAGACTAAAAAAATGTTATTACTTTTTGAGGGTCCCTCTAAAATTAAGAAAAAGGTTAGTTATGCTACCTATGTTCTATTACACCCAGATACTGAGATTGAAAGAGGGGTCTTCCATGTGAGTCACTTGAAGAAATATTATCTTTGAGGGGATGAGAGGGTCGTGAGAGGAAGTAATAAACAGGGGGGGTAGATGTAACGAAATAATTCCTGGCATACTAGTTTCGTTTAGGGTTGTTTTTGTGTTGTTACTTCCTCTTTTTGGTTTTCGGTTTTGCTATATTGCTCGCACACATTCTTGCCAGAGACAAACTAGCAGCCTTTTGGAGCTGACCCGTTGTGATGATTTAACTTAATGTTACTTGTTTAACTGTGTGTGTCCTGGAGCTAGGTAAGATTGTTCTTTTTGTTCATTGTAAATTGTAGGTCTGATTGTTCTTTTTCACTGTTCTAGTTTTGTCATCTCTGTATATTAAATAAATTACCATACAATAATTTGCAATTTGTTGGTTTTCTTAAATAAAAATACCGACCAGAACCCAAGGCGCCCAACTGAGAAAATATCGCCACAGGTTACTCCTGGCTCCTTGGAAAATATTCCCGAACCAGCGCCGTGACTGTTTTTGGAACCATCCGTAAAAATGTTTACGTCTGCTTCGTCTACTTCCCAACAATTTAACTCAATACGATAGTGCCTTGTGAAGTTGTATTTCACTGAGATGCGGTCAGAGTTTGCCTCCAGGATAGGTATTCTGGCGAACGCCTCATCCAGGATGCGTGTGTGTCCACTTAAATTGCCTCGCGTATTCCATATACCCCCAGCCCGCTGTCTTAGAGCTGCCCCCAATGCCACCTCCTCCGCGTACAAGTCGAGGGGGGGTAGGCCGAGGACCGCTTCCAGCGCCGCAGTTGGGGTTGATTTCATGGCTCCTGTCACTGCAAGGCATATTAACCTGTGAATGTGACTAATGTGAGCCTAACCCACGGTATAATATAATGGTAATGCGTCTCGTATATTAAAAGCGTAGCACAAGTCTCTGGAGTTACAACTCTTGTCGCAAGGATCGCTCCCGTCGGCTGTAAGAGAAGCTATACGACGAGAAGAGGAGAGGCGTTTTTTAAATAGAAATACTGATTTTTTTTATATTTACAGTTTATTTATTTTAACAATTTATTTATATTTACAATTTTTTTATATTAACAATTTATTTATGTTATATCTGCACCTCGTATAGTTATTATAAGTACACCTCGTATAGTCAGATATCTCATATTATAACATGTCAGCAATTCTACTTACACATCCGTTCACTTAGACATTATTCTCATTATTCAGACTTTAGGCTCCTAGTACAAACAAGTGTTAAATTCGTTTCATATCAAATAATAAAATATTTTAAATTTACATCTTTATTTTATTTTTTATTAATCTGAATCAAGTTTTACTCAAATCAAATATTAAACTCAATTAAACAATATAAAAATCAAATTTAATTTAATTAAATATTAAAATCAGTTAAATAATATAAAAATTGGCGACGAGTATGGGATTCCTCTTACACAATTAACAAAAACGAAGTTGTGGTGTCTACCAAGACTTAGAAGAGGTTCCCCTTTTGAAGAACGAAGAGTGTGCAAAAGAATAAATGACAACCCTGGTCCATCTGATGCTGATAATTGCGTAAGTCAGATTTCTATTATTTCTTTGTATGTGAGATATTCCCTTTCCAGTGGCGGCTCGTAGTCATTTAGTCGGGGGAGGCAACCAAAAAAGACGCGAGCGCAGCGAGCCTAAAAGCGCCGCAGGGCGAAATTTTTTCGGAGTTCAAGGTCATCCTTTTTCCGGGTACTTTTTGTTTAATAATCTTGGTCCCATGTCTAGTTGCCTTGATAGGAAATATTTTTATCATATTTTTAAGAAATTTAAGAAAAGGAGCTCTACTTGGTCAGTAAAATATTTTGCATAAGTACCTACTAAATACAAACTCTTGGTTACAAAGAAAGATACAAATATCGATTAATCTGTTTAAAATTTCTCTATTTTTTCTTACTGAATCATTAAATCTTTGAATTTCGATTTGACGAGCTGAATCTAGGACGGTTATTATGTTCATAGTGTAAATACATAAGGTGTGCTACGACGCGAGCTCGTTTTTGCGACTTGCTGCGCATTGGCCCAATCACCGCCATATTGCTTAGGTGTCAAAGCAATTCAAACTTCAATCTTTCAACTGAATCAAGACTGAATTTTGAATTAAGTACCTATAAACTGACTGAAATGCCAGTTGATCCGTTTTAAATTGTAAAAATTGGTCGTCAAAGACCGAAAATTACAATATTAGTTACTTTAGATTTCCCAAACATGAAGAATTCGCCCATAAATGAATCGCTTTTTGTAAGTGTACTGAGAATAAAACACTTCTTCGCAATATTTGTCCTGCTCATGTTTTCAGAATTTATTGAAACAAATTTTTTTCATAGGTACAGCACGTATGTGTTCAGCACATTTTAAGGATGAAGACTTTGCCGAAATCTTGGAATCTGGAATATTTAAGTGTAGCTGGTTTTTCTTTAAAACGAAAAGTTGTTGACAATATTTATTGTCAATTCCAATATATGAAATTGAAAGTATTTTTCCGTTTCAATTTCATTAAAATTACACCTTTTTAGATACAAAATGTTTTGAAAAAACTCTTAGAAATGTTTGTATGAGATTTCGAAAGTACCGCTCGCTAGTTCGTACGCTCATTGGTTCGAAATTAAAGATGGACACGATTGGGTCAATCGTAAGATTGGCTGAGAAAAGAAAGCTGCGTCGTAGCACACCTATGTATTTACACTATGATTATGTTTGCCTAAAAGTTGTAATTTACACATACCTAGAACTAATATGCTCTTGACTTTTTGAATGTCTCTTAATCGAGCGACCTAAATTGTTCAGGCAGTCATAGCCAAATTTTGACCAAACTTCTTCAGTCTTCACCCTGAACTGAAAATAAAAGATATGGCCAACAAAACAATTTTTTAAAATGAAACTACCCGTTAACCATTTACATTTACTGTACCAATAATTAACAAAACTACGAGGCGGTTTACCCTGATTAATTAAACACTTACTTAGAGATCTTTGACGAACAATTGATCATCGTAACTCAGCCGATTAAATGTGAATTTGATTAAAAAGTCAACAATGTCTTCACAATTTTTAATATTAGTTACCGTGTCACTTCCCTCCCCTTCAATTTTAAGAATAAACTTTTGATTACTGATTACAAACAAAAAAACACAAATACCTAACCTGATTCACCTCACACTCGCACACGCAGACACACAAACAAACAACTGTTAACTGTTACATAAAAAACGCAGGCGTAAACGCTTGTTCCTTGTTCACAACAGTTTCTTTCGTGTTTAAAAAAAAGGTGTTTTTGCCTCCAACTTGAATGTGCAATTACAAAAAATAGTAGTAGTAACTAAAACGCAGGCGTAACAATCGTAACACATGTTCACCGCAGTTTCGAGTGTTTCGAGGAGCGCCTCGCAGCCCAGAGCGCAAGTGCGAGTGTGTGTGAAACAACACAGGCAGAGGTGCAATTCGAGTCGTAAGTGGTGACAACGCAAAGTCGTAAGTGGTGTAGAACCACAGATGAGAGAAATATAGAACATCGGCCCATGAAGTTAAGGAATATTTCGAACATTTCAACTGTAAAAATTGTTAAATTAGATCTATCTAGTATCTATATATTAAGAAATTGAAAAAATCATATTTGTAAAATAAAAATAAAATAAATTAATCTCCATAGAGTAGGCACTGCCTCCCCTGCCTCCCCTGACGAGCCGCCACTGTCCCTTTCCTTTCCTTTCCTGTTTATTACCTACCTATTTTAAATCATGGCTCAAGCAAATGTCGATGAGAATATTGGTAACAATTGGATAAATTTATCACAACTTATGCAAATGATTCCAACATACGATGGTAACCAAACTATGCTAAATAATTTTATTAACGCTTGTGACACTGTTCATAATTTAGCGACAGCACAGCAAAATGTTGTTCTTTTAATTCATATAAAAAACCAATTAACGGGAATTGCAGCACAAATTATAAATTCAAGGAATCTTGATACATGGCGTGAAATCCGCACAACATTATTACGTCGATTTGACGATATGCGCGATACAACTAGTTTAATTCACGATTTCCAAAAATTTAGACAAATGCATAACGAAAGCGCGATGAGTTTTGCAGGTAGAATCAACGAACATAATGCAAAAATTTCAAATAGTATTTTAATTCAAAGAATTCCAAAAGTTGAAAAAGAAGTTCAAATTACTATGTGTGATCGATTGTGTTTAAAAACTCTACTTACCGGTTTAGAAAAAGATATAGGAATAATTATACGAGCTAGAAACCCAATTGATATTTTCGAAGCCGTTGCAATCATTCAAAACGAAGAAAAATTAAATTATTTAGAAAAAACGCGTCTACAAAGCTTTTCTTCCAGAAATCATAAAACAAACTATCCACCTAATACTAAAAATTACAATAAAAGAAACTTTATTCCAAATTCTAATAATTATCAAAACCAACATCCTTCAACTTATTCTAACTCTGCAACAACTAAATTTTGTAACTACTGCAAGGAACCTGGTCATCTTATAAGTGATTGTTTTAAAAGACCAAGCTCAAGTAATCAAGATCGCCCTTCTAATTTTCAAAGACCTTCTGTTATTCAACAAAACCCGAATCTCAGAACTAACCATTTAAACTTTCATCTGGAGCCGAATGTACAGGGCAGTTCGACTTCAACCAATCAAATGCCCGTCAACGAAAATATAATAAACCAACTCGATCATTTGTAAACTTATCTTCGTTCAATTTACAAAATTTAAATGATAATAATCTATTATATGTTAAAGTAAAAAATAATTCCGCTAAACTTTTAATCGATACTGGAGCCAGTATTTCTATTATCAATCCTAAAATATTATCTACGAATTTACTGAAATTTCCTGAAAATTTAACCATCACAGGAATTAATCCTGTACCAATTCAAATTAATCAATCATGCGATATAGAATTATTCGAAAATAAAATTCACAGGTTTTTTATATACCCACTAGAAATAAATTTTGACGGAATATTAGGGTTAGATTTTCTCCTGACATATAAGTGTAATTTAAATTTACAGGAAAAAACGTTACAATTTCCTGACAAAAATATACAAGCATACCAAGAAGCTCAAAATACGGAACCTGTCTATTTTGATGCTCCTCCCAGTGCTTCTTCCATTAAATCTATAAAAAATAAAAATCAACGATATCAAAAGGATCAGAATGTGGTACCTGTCCATTCTGATACCTTTACTAAAATCACCAAAAATAAAAATGTACCTAATTCTGATATAAGAAACAAATATTTAACGAAAAGTTCGGTAATGAATAAAATCAAAAATGATCCGGAACCTGTCGATCATACTTTGATAACTATTCCAGGCAGAACGATTCAAATCATTCAATTAAATGTCTTACATAAAAATAACTCGAATTTAGCAATATGTCCTTCTCTTAAAATCAATCGTGACATAACAATTCCTGAAGCAATCGTTAAACCAATAAAAAACCAAATTTTCACTACCATTAGAAACAAAGGTCATTTTGAACAAACGATAAAAATTCCTATAATTGAGCTAGAAGAATATAACGAATCAAACGTAAATACAATTTTTTGTAATAACGACAACCATAATGAAATTGACAGATTAAAGAAAATCCAAGAAAATTTGCGCCTAGATCACCTCAATGAAGAAGAAAAATATGAAATTCAAAATCTTTGTAACGAATTTACTGACATATTTTATTTAGACAACGACTTGTTAACTTTCACGAATAAAATTAAACATTTAATTAATACTGACGAAACTAAACCAATCGCTACTAAATCGTACCGATACCCACAGGTGCGTAAAGAAGAAATTAAATCACAAATAAATAAAATGCTTGACCAAAAAATAATTAGACCTTCTACTTCCCCATGGTCATCACCTGTCTGGGTAGTCCCCAAGAAAACTGACGCGTCGGGTACACAAAAATGGAGAGTAGTAATCGACTATAGAAACCTAAATGCACATACTACTGACGATAAATATCCGCTACCTAACATCACGGAATTGTTAGACCAACTTGGCAAATGCACTTACTTTACGACTTTAGATCTTGCGCTAGGGTTTCATCAAATAGAGGTTGATCCAAAAGATATCCCAAAAACCGCATTTACGGTAGATAACGGACATTACGAGTATGTCAGAATGCCATTTGGCCTAAAAACCGCGCCTTCTACTTTCCAACGCGTTATGGACAGTATAATGGCAGGGATACAAAATGAAACGTGTCTTGTTTATATGGATGACATAATAATTTATTCGACAAACTTAAATGAACATATTAGTAGATTAAAAGAAGAATTTACGCCTCTTAGAAATGCAAACCTGAAAATTCAACCAGATAAGTGCGAGTTTCTTCGAAAGGAAGTGGCTTATCTTGGTCATATAATTACTAAGGACGGTGTAAAGCCCAATCCTGACAAAATTACAGCTGTTACTCAATTTCCTCAACCCATCAATCAAAAACAAATCAAACAATTTCTAGGTCTTACAGGATATTACCGTCGATTTATTCCAAATTATTCCAAAATTACAAAACCAATGACAAATTTATTAAAAAAGGATGTTCCTTTCAATTTTGATCAGAGTTGTTTAGAATCTTTTAATACGTGTAAAACATTATTAACAACATCTCCTATTTTACAATTTCCTAACTTTGAAGATGAATTCATATTAACAACGGATGCATCTGCATTTGCAATCGGTGTAGTACTCTCACAAGGTCCTGTTAAAAGAGACTTGCCGATCGCCTACGCCTCACGGACGTTGAACGGCGCCGAAACTAGATATTCAATAATAGAACGTGAGTTATTGGCCATTGTATGGTCAGTCAAGCATTTTCGCCCTTACCTATTCGGAAGAAAATTCAAGCTTGTAACCGATCACCGACCATTAACATGGTTATTTTCTATTAAAGACCCTGGGTCCCGTTTAGCAAGGTGGAGGTTAAAACTTGAGGAATATAATTATGAAATTTTGTATAAACCTGGAAAATCAAATCAAAACGTAGACGCTTTGTCTAGAATAAAAATTAATCACTTGCAAGATAATCTTGATTTTCCCGATGACGAATCTGATCTTACTGATACAGCCGAAGAAACATTAGACACAGAATATAATCTCTTCAATAAGAAATTGAAAGAAATATCATTAACTGATTATAGTAAAATAACTTATTCAAACGAAAAACTTTTAAATAGAACGCATAAAAACATACTAACTTTCATTTCTTTATAATCAAAAACTGCAACACATGACCAGATATTAAATGACATACACGCGAATGAAGAAACATTATTTCCTAATACTTTAAAAATTTTACCAAGTCAAACAAATCAAAACAAAAATTATTTTATTATACAAATCGAAACTTACGATGAAGATAATACAAAAAACATTTTTAAAACAATTTATGAGAATAAAGAAAGATTTGAATTAAACAAAGTTTATCACGTAGAACATATCGAAATTCCACTCGCTGAGATGCTAAGTTTCATATTTTCAGACGACAATATTAAGTTTGTTATTTGCAAAGATTTAGTTACTGAGCCAGATAAAGACCAACAGAGAATTATCGTTTCACATTACCATGACGGAAAAAACAACTTACATCGCGGCATTAACGAGACTATTCGTCGAATTCGAGAAAAATATTCTTGGGAAAATTTAAATAAAGACGTCGAAAATTATATCAAATCCTGCGAAATATGCAACAGATGCAAAACAAATAGAAAAAATGTAGATTATCCATTAGTAATAACTGAAACACCGAATAAACCATTTAAAAGAATAAACCTTGACGTTTTAGAAATACCAAAATCTCAAAACTTGTTAACCATTCATGATTCCTTTAGTAAATATACTCAAGCATACGTAATTCAAAATAAAACAGCAAAAGAAATCACTTCTAAATTATTACATTACTTCCAACATTTTGGCATCCCGCAAAGATTTCATTGTGACATGGGTAATGAATTTAATAATATGATTATGAAAGACTTAGCAAAACTTTACAATTTTTAACTAACATTTAGTTCTGTTGCTCATCCACAATCTAACGGAGCTCTAGAAAGATTCCATGCAATTATATTAGATTCCTTTAGAGTATTTCAACAAGAATACCCAAATTCATCCACTGCAGAAATAATCCCTTATGCTATTATTAATTACAACAATTCTAAAAATTCGTCAACTGGTTATACGCCTTATGAATTATTATTTGGACATACGAACAGCCATCCTCCTGAAACTTTATATAACCAACAAGAACTAATTTCTAAATATGTCAGAGAACTTAATAATAAAATAACTTATTTATACGAAAATGCTAAACTAAAAATACAATCATCTAAAGAAAAATCTAAAGAAAGGTTCGATAAGCACGCTCATCCAAATCCTCACTATCAAGTAGGACAACTAGTTTGGTTAATAAACCAGTTATCCAACATATTCATTGTAGCCGACATCTCATTCACAACCGACAAATCGTCAACCCCACCGAAAACAAGAGCTGTGTCATCCGCATACTGGACCATGCTATTTTGTATTGAAGCTGGTAGATCATTAGTATAAATTATGTATAATAGAGGTCCCAGGACAGAGCCCTGAGGCACTTTTTTTATTCTCAAGGGGTCAGACCGCAACAAGTTCCCCACACCATCATAATCGACCACACACTTAGTGCTTTTCTTTTACCGTCGGGAGTCGCTCCGAGCTGCCCCGTGTTTAATAGTTGACCGTTCCATTTAGAGAGGGCTTCAAACGCCGGTGCGCCTGCCCTTGTCCGCACTCCCCCCCTTATTGCAACAGCTTCAAGTTGGGGCTTCAAGCACTTGTAGTTGTATTTGTCACGTGTCTGGTTAAATTTATGTTTTTTGGGTTAATTTTATGATAAACTAAAATTGCTTCTTGTAGCAAAAATTACGATTTCATAATAGAAGATAGTGAAACAAATATTCAGAAGTTAGAGCCATCTGCAAAGGTTTTATGCAAATTTTAAACGAATATATAGAATTTTTTTTGGTTTTTGTTGTGTTTACTGCTAGTCCGTATAAATCACCAATTTTATAGTTAAATAAACAAAAATTGTTTGTTTATTCAGAAGTCAGAAAAGTTCCTTATTTACGCGTTTCTTTTGGAGCAACTCAGAGCTGCTCCTGGGCTTTGAACACCGGTTCTTGAAACACCTAAAAGAAAAGCAGTAACTGAGTCCGATCAGACAGATACGACTCAATCAGGCTCAAAGGTGTACCCCTGACACCATATCGTTCCAGTTTATTACAGAGTATCTTATAATCCACACTATCAAAGGCCCTTGAAAGATCAAGGCACATTGCTACTGTGTTTTTTTTTATTATTTAATGAAGACACAATCCCTGACAATGTTTGATAGACAGCTCTAGTTGTAGATTTTTTCTTTCTAAAACCATTCTGCACATTTGACAGAAGAAGCCCACCCTCAAAAAAATTGGTAAATCTAACACTTATAATTTTTTCTATAATTTTACTTATGTTAGAGAGTAGAGCAATTGGCCTATAGTTGCTAAGTTGTTTTTTGTTGCCTTTTTTATAGATAGCTCTTAAGGCTCCTACACACAATGCGCCAACATGTTGGCCCAGTTCAATGGGCCATTGTGTAGAGAGCGCATTTGCTTAGGTTGGCGTATGATGGCCAAGCATGGGTGACGATGGCTAAATTATCGGGTTTTGGAGCGCACATCAAAGGAAGTTGGTGCAGATGCTAGCGCATGCCCACATATTGGCCCATCATTCAGTACGAGAACACAGAACACCTGGTACGAAAGTACGATCAGCTGATACTTAACTACCCGAGAGATGATACTACAAAGCATTCTACTTTATTTTTATAAATAAATCTTAATTTTTTTCTTATTTAGTGAATCATCCCAACACCTGAGCCAACACCTGGGTCAATGTGTGGGCACCTGCAGTGGCCGGTGTTGGAGGAAGCGTACATTGGTGTGCAATTGGCGATGGCTTATGTTGGCCCATTGTATGTAAGAGCCTTTACATATGTAGTCTTTAAAATATCTGGAAAACTACCCGTTGTTAAGACAACAAACTTACTGGTATCTGATCAATTCCCGTTGAATTTGTGTTTTTTAAAGACATTATGGTGTCGTGAAGCTCTACAGAATCTGTGGGATTAAGAAAAATAGTTTGCCAATTATAATTTATTTTATCATAATTTGCTGACTCCCCAAGATCAGGACAGATATTGACCAGATGACTGTTTACTTTGTTTGGTGTTTCTAGAGGATGGATGTTTCCATCAGAAAAATTATCCAACACATTATTTCTTTTTTTAGAGTTTGAATTTGATGTAAATTTCCTTACAAGATTCCAAGTTGTTTTAGTTTTGTTATCAGATTTCCTTAATAAATCCCCATTTGCCCACTTTTTTGCTTGAACTACTACTTTTTTTTAAAATACAGCAATAGTTTCAAGTTTGTGCTGAAATCCAACCTGTAATTTTTGCTGATAAGGCACCCGTTTTTTGCAGCTAGATACCCTAATTCCCGTAATTATCCACGAATTTGAGGGCTTATTACTCTGATTTTATTTTTTGACACAAAGATACGATTTGATAGATTTATTATGTAATTTATAAAATTTGTACAGGCCAAATCCAGATCTGACATATTAATGTCCGGTTGCACCAAGCTCTGCTAAATGCTAAATTAACTAATTGCGCGTTTAAAATTTAGCAGCGGCACCTTATTGGGTCTTTTAAATTGGTTGCCAAGCAACGCAACAAATAACAATCATTTAGCCAATAACATGCCGCTTTTAAATATTTACCACGCTGTTAGTTTAGCAGAGCTTGGTGCAACCGGACATAGGTATGTCATCCCAATCCTCACTCTCTAACTCCTCTCTGAAATGTTGAAGTTTCGCCCCCGTATAAATTCTCTTGCAAACTGTTTTATTACTGTGATTCTTGAATTGAACAGATTATTAATCGGTAATAATTGACCATGATGATCAGACAAAGCAGTTAATACGATTTCTCCCGGTTTGTTGTTTTCGAAATTCATAAATATGTTATCCAAAAGAGTCGCAGCCGTCCGACAAACCCGAGTAAGTCCAAAGATGGTCCGGGATAAGTTAAATTCACCTAACAAGTCGCAGAAAGCTTTTGTATTCGCATCCCTAAGGAGCAAGTCTATATTGAAATCTCCACATAGAACAAATTTATATTTCTTATATTTTACCATAACACAGTCCAACATGCTTCCCACCCGCTCAAAAAACGTATCAACCTCGCCCAGATTTGTTCTGAATATACACAGTATTATCATTCTTAATTTCGCACTATACACGCAAGAACATTCAACATGTCCCTCAACACTAAATTCTTTAAACATACTCTCTTCTTCAAAATCTTGACTCGCTTTCACAAAGATACACGATCCTCAATGTGACATATGATTTCTCGAGTAGCATGATAATAATTCATATCTATTTATTTCTACAAAATCCTCTTCATGTTTTAGTGTTGAAAACACTTAACCGACGCAGAATTCCCGATCTGACAGACATGCTCAAGCGTCACGCAGCGCAGTTAGATGAGATAGATAGGTTGAAAAGTACCACGTACGATCAGTGTCCAATGTTGGAATGTTGCCGTTTCAGTAAAATTGTACTGATCAGAGTGATGATGATGATGAGATGATGGTGATCTGGATGGGTGGGGGTTCCTGTATCGTTGTAATATTAACAGACTGGGTAATTTAAATGAATGAAAAAATGTATAACTAGTATTTTTGAATAATCACAGCGTATAATCTATTAATCTAAATTCCAAAGCTGAAAAGCACTAAATTCGAGTAAGTACGATTTTACTTAATAAGCATTTCTAAATGTTATTTAAATAATTATTTAAAAAAAACCTAAAATTTAATGACAGTAGAATTTTCTCGCTTTAACATGAAAGGGTTCAATGCAACAAACTAGACCAGGTAGTTCTTAATTTGTTGAAAACATGTAGAAAAGAACACAAACACATTTATACGATTACTATTATACAGGGTGGTCCGAATTTTACCTTCGATAATTTGGGAATCAATAGAAAACCTTAAAAAAACATCAATTTTCTTAATAAACGTATATCGAAAACTCAACCGTTTCAGAAATACTGGGTGTTGAAGTTGCATATTTTTTTTTAATAAATTCAATATCTCCTGAACCCTGAACCATAGATAAGTTGGTTAATTAAAAATGATTTTTATTATTTCTTACTACGTTATGATAAGACGATTGCTTGCTACACACACTGCTAACTACCGGTGATTTATTGTAACATTTAAATTTGTTGTTTAATTGGTTGCCTACACTTACATTCCATTAATAATAATAATTAACTATTATTGTTGTTGTTATCATCTATAATTCTATACAATAGTTAGCACACCTTATCTAAATATCTTCATGGTCAAGTCTGTATACTATCAGGCTACCATTCTGTTGTGTCTGTTGCTTGTTAATTGTACCAAGATCAAGTGTGTTTAATTATTCTAACATTTATTTTTTAATCATAGATAAAACTTTAGATGAGAAAGTTAAATGGAGGTAGCTAGAATATTGTTAAGTGTTCCACACCTAGCTAATAGTTGCCCCACATCCGCTAGGTGGCTATATTAAGATTTTTATGAGTACACTGATAAAAATTTTTACTGATCGAAAAGGTGGCAATTCTATTACCCATGTTTCGAATAGTAAAATTAATATTAAATGTAAATTTTAAAAAAATGTAATTTTACATTTTAAAATTATAAATTTAAGTTGGTATATTTACTTATTAAAATTACACTAAAAATAATGTAATTTTACTTATCAAATTTACACCAAAAATGGCGTAATTTTACATTGTAAAAGTTACATTTTGTGTTCATTAAAATTTCACCTCAAATGATTATGAATGAACTGATGCGTCAGACTCTTCAACGCCAACTTTGAGGAGAAATTTTAATGAACAACCGATAGCATTGTATTTTAACCAACAATTTAATTTTTATTGTTAAGTTTTAAAATAATTATTTATCTAGATGAAATAGGTAATAAATTATGCACTATATTTTATTAATACAATAGAATTTTATTATAAAAAAGTTGCACAGTAGGTGAAGAAAATGGCAAAAGGTTGAATTGAATATTTCTAAAATATATAGAACAATAATGAACAAATAGTAACAAAAAAAAACAAAAATATATTCTAAGAATTAGCATTATTTTCCCTATAATTTTTTAGCAAACTTATTACCTTTCTTTAAGAATTAATAAAAGTTTTACTTTTCGTTCATTGGTCGGGATGAGTTTTCATGAAATATCTTTGGAAAAATTCAAATGTAGCAGACAACATATTAATTATATAATATGCAGAATAACATTGCTTGAATGCCTCATAGAATGCAAGTGTTCCGTCATCTATTGCCACAGTATCTTTTTCCATAATCGTTTTCTGAAATGAAAAAAGTAGTATATTATTATATGAGCGATTATGATAGCCATTATTCACGAAAATGATGTTTGAACAATTGAGTGAATTTGAGTGAATAATGGCTATAATCGCGAATTAAAATATCATTGGTTCAGCAACATTGAATTATGAATTGGTGTATTTGTGATTGGCCGCATACACAGTGAATAATGAAAATAATTCACTGTAGTGAATTATGGGCACGATTTTCCACGAAAAAAATACGAATAATTGACATACAGTGAGGATCTTATTTTGCTGAACATATGGTTATTTTCCTATGTTCAGTTTTAAATGACGCACGTCAATTCATTGATGCAGAAATTTGTATTATCCCAAGAATCCTCTGATAAAACAATTGCCATAATGCAGTCTGTAATGAAATCAATTTAGTTGTTTTAAGAAATGAATTGACTCGCGTACCGAGAGATCAAAAATTATCTTGGTCAAAGGTGGTCATGAAATGAAAAACGACGGTCTTAGCTTGTATCATCATTTTGAAGTTTAACAAGTTATGTGCCATAATAAGTATTGACACGATACTAGCTCCAACAATTATTTTAAAATCCATGACCACCTTTGACCAAGATTGTTGTATCTGTTGGACGGAAGGACAGTACAAACTACTACTACAAGGTCTAGTTGGCAACTGGCTTTATTATACAGCACTGATCACAGCATACAGTGGGAGATGGTTCATAGACCACCTAATGTAGATATCTATATCTACAACATCTCCCTTTTCATAAATGTTTACATCACAATACAATAATTACACAATACAAATTATCTCAACACAGTTACACATTTGTAGTAACTAAATTAAATTTATGAACAGAACAAAAGTTGTAGTGTTATAATGTTATAAGTACTTCCTATTCCTAATGTACAATATGTAGAGTTGTCTTATATAAATTCCAAATTAATTTGTTGTCTCAATACTTGACAATATAATTCTCTAATACATTACATATAATTCAAATATAATAATTTTTGTGAACGTATCTAAAATTAAACAAGACTAAGACTTGTGTGATGTTTGTACAATAATTAATCTGAATCAGATTCATCTAAATTATAATCGGTGTATCTCTTAGGTGCACTGATAGTCCTACCATACCTACTCCTTGATACATTACTACAACTAGCTCTTCCTTCCCCTTCTGGAGAAATTTCCTGCCTAGATTTGCAATTCTCCCCCAATTTATTTGCCTCGTCACTATTACTTAATTTTACAGCTTTATTACAACTCTGTAATATGTCATTGTCTAAACTATAGTCACGTATTGGTTTTTAAGGGGTCGTAGTCGTGACGGGTAGTCAGGTGGTTATCGGGTTAGTTTAAATTAAACCATTATGTAGAATAGAAAAATATATAAATATAATTTTATTTAGTTAAAATAGTTAAACGAGATAAACAAAAGATACTTACAATTTATGGTTAAGACAAGACATGGTTGGCCAGGGGGACAACAGCGTTTCTTTCAGGGCACGTGTCACTCACTATTCCATCTGACTCAATCGCGATCTCACATCTAACTAACTTTGATTTTTAATAATCGTCTAATGAATAAAATGCTTCGTAAGCAAAATGATTCCTTTGAACTTAAACAACGCGAGCAAAATTACCTAAACTAAACAATTTTCAACGACTCGACATTCCGCGATTTTATGACGTATCTTTTAAATCAAACAAAACGCTCTCAAGGAAGTATCGAAATTCAACCTGATATTTCCGTTTAACCCGTGTGACTCCGTTTTGCATTTAACTTTATGAAATTTACAATTTAATTTAATTTAATTTAGTTTACTATTAATCTATTATTTTCGACTTGTGACATATGCCCCTCTCCAGAAAGCGCTGGTCCCACAGTGCTTAATACTATATGAACCTACACTATACATATCGAAATTACATCCTACATTATACATTATGTTATTGACTTAGGTGAAAAACTAAAAAATGTAATGTAAAAAAAATGAATGTGTACTTAGTCAAAAATTAAAAAAAAAATTAAAAACCTAAAAGTATATTCCTATCCGTAAAAATTACAATAACGAAAAAATCTAAAACCTACAACTATATAAATTTAACGTAACAAACTAAACAAATCTACTCACAATTATAAAAAGATATTCTATTTCAAAATAAAGATAAAGAAATTGCAATTAAAAATAAACTACTTACTACAAAAGTATACAAATATTATGATTATGCGACAGGATCTGCGGGGGTGTAACAACTCGAGCGATGAACTGGTGCATGTGTTAGTGGGTCGAGGCCGATGCGTGATAACACTTTGCTGAAGAAGACGAAAATCCATTCCAAGGTAAGCAGTAAGGCATTATTTTGCACAATTAGCAAAAGCACATACTGAGGCTGTGTGCTGAACGGCAAATGGATGCTTCTAATGACGTCTCTCATGTGGGGGATGCTTCAGTTGTTTGGATTTTGTACATCATCTGGGTAGATTGTACTCTCCATGAAGGGTTGGTTTTGGTAAGTACTACATATTGCATTAATGTAGTACCTAACTACTTGGATAGCATAATTATTGCTTCTTCTCGGTTTGTAGCAGATAACCACGTGTTGACGTTCCATTTCCATATAATATTTCGGCTCCTTATGGAATTCTGGCAGTCTATACAAGTATTGGATCCATGGATAGTGAACTGTAGATGTTTTAGATGTAAAAACAAATCTAAATATATGTCACAACACCTTTGGGAAATCAGGTTCGTTATGTTCTTCTTGTTTCCATTTTGTCTTCGGGAAATACATTAAGGATTTGTTTTCAGGTAGGAAAAACTTTTTTGGAACAAAGGATTGACTTGTAGAGAACAGAAGGATGTTGCTTTCTTTGGGTAATGGAAATTTGGAAATGGATCGATGATGTATATCTCCTTTACTAATCGCCGACAGGGTGGCAGAATCTTCTTCGGTGTTTTCGTTGAGTGACAATATATCTGCTACAGTTACTATCTCCAAACGCTTTGGTCATCTACTCCAAGTTAAGCATCCCCATGAGTACCTCTGGTCCCTTATAGTGTTTGGTTGGTTTGCTCGGTTGTTACTGGTATGTCTTTGGCAGTCCCGCAGTCCATGAAAAATATAATAAAAAAATGCCATTACTTCACACAATAAAAAAAAATTTTGAATTAAAAAAAATCTACAGAATTTGTTCAAATCTAACCTAACCACTAATTTTACTTATTTAAAAGTTAATAACATTAACATAACTACTACGTCAGTAGGCCTAATAATAACACTAGTAATAATCTTACAATTGAAATGGCAACAAATTGGCAAATTAAAATATTCACCTTTTTTTTTTTTTGTTTATTTAATATGAAGAGAAAACAAAGTTCAATATGACGAGGAAAATGTAACATGATGTTTGGCTTTACTATCAATAAAAAATTATGCCTGTGTCCCCAATAATCTACAAGTTTTTTTTTTCATGTTTCAATCAATAATTATTTACGTATCTCTTTATTATATTTCTTTATAGGTATGTACTTTTTATTTTAAATTAAAGTGTTTGTGACATTGCTCTGTAATTTATTTAATATCCTCTACTAGATATTAACTTAAATGACAAGACAATATCAACACTTGGGATATCCATTCATAGTACATAGAAAATAACTTCCCCTGTTATTTAATTTTTTTTTTCTTTGGGCATAATAAGAGGCATTTCCTCAAACAAAAATTTTTTTTTTGTTTTACTTACCGATTTTTATTTGTGCAGCGTGATGCTGATACTTTTCCCATTGGACAAGGATAGCAAGCTCTCGTCTTCGATTTCCAATATGTATTGCTTTTTTCGATTTAAAACTTCTTCTGAGTGAGTTTTTCTTAACCCATTAGCATTTTCTTCCATCTCTTCTTCATAACCAGCCCTTCTACTTGATTCTCCAAAATCGTGCATTTCCATTTCTTCTTTCTTTTGCCTGTGAATATTTTCAGCTGTTTGTGGACCTTGGGACTTCTTGCACTGCAATACTAGAATTCTACAGAGTAAATATATTAAAAATAATGTCAGGGTGACACAAATGGCTATTAGTAATAGATCGTGAAAGATCTCGCTTGAAGGGGTTGATCCATGAGTTCCTGGGGCAGTTGCAATGATGACACCAGCATTGTTTCGGTTAAATAAGAGATAAGCCACACAGATTGACAGTACTACGTTCCAAATTAATAGTAAGGAATCACCATGTATGCCATACTTATCCCCGTAACTGATATGGGGTAATAAATGTTCATTTATTAATTTCAATATTTCCTTCGAATGTTGCTTAACGCTAGTCAAGTTAACATGAGGAATATCTAATGTCCAGTTTGTATTTAGGCATTCCGAGAAGTTCTTGTAAGAGAGAAAATTCTCAAAGCTCCAGGACCTGCATGCTCTTCAGTTAGAGGTATCGATGTATCTGTACATTTTATTTCAGAGTTGGGTTTCGGATGAGTAATTATATATACTTCTTCGTATATTTCAGATATTACTAGAGCGGTCGACGCATGACAGCTCATAGGACAAAAGTGGCTTATGTCTTCTACCGTGGCTCCCATGAATAAGTTTCTTGCACACGCTGGTCCGTGTAAAGTTCTCATCAAATAAAGTTGATAAAATACAGGCACAAGTTTGTTTGATAAATATGAATTTAAATGTAACTCAGGAAAAGAAAGATGAAATTAAAACACTAACACAGGAAGATCCAGAATTGACTATAATGAAGTCCTATATTAGAAATAATTGGCCAAATAAAATTAGAGACTGTGAAGATATTGTTAAATGTTACTATAGATTTAGATCAAAATAACAGAAATTGATGGACTTATGTATAGGAATGATAAATTGATAGTACCAAAGACATTCAGAAAGCAAATATTAGAAAGATTGCATTATGATCACTTGGGTATAAGGAAAACTATTGATAAAGCAAATTTATCATGTTTCTGGGTAGGAATGCGAAAACAAATAGAAGATTTGATTATGGTATGTCCTGTGTGCCAAACTTTACAAGATTCCCAAAGGCCGGAACCACTGATTTCTCGTGACATAGTAGAATTGCCGTGGTATAAAGTAGGGGCTGATGTTTTTCACTTGTACGGGGAGTCGTATCATTTGGTTGTGGATTATTATTCTAAGTTTGTGGAGGTTTTGAATTTGAACGATAACCTTACCAGTAATAATGTAATACATAAATTAAAGTCAACTTTTGCACGTTTTGGTATCCCGGTAGTTTTGATGACGGATAATGGACCTGAATTTTCTAGTCATGAATTTATAGATTTTGCATCTAAATGGGAATTCAGTCACGTGACCTCTTCTCCTAGATATTCACAGTCGAATGGACAAGTCGAAAGAGCCATTTAGACAGTTAAAAACACACTAAAAAAATGTTATTTAGACAAAAAAGATCCTTATTTATCGTTGTTATGTCTTAGAAATACACCTCTGGACGGTGAAAACTCACCAGCCAATGTTTTGATGAGTAGAAGTTTAAGATCGATTTTGCCGCAAACAAATAAAAATTATTGTTCTAAAATATATAATAAACCTAAGTTTAATAATTTCATAAAAAATAATCAGAAGTAACAGAAAAAATTTTATGATAGGAGAGGGACAAAGTCATTGGATGAGCTGAAGGATGGTACACTCGTGATAGTTCAAAAAAGACCAAAGAGTCTGTGGGAAAAAGCAGTAATTATTGAAAAGGTCGGTTTATGGTCTTATCTAGTAAAAGTAGAGAATAACTCATTCTTAACAAGGAACAGAAGATTTATTAGAGTAATACAAAACAAAAAAGCTTCAACGGGTGCCGGTTCCAGCTCAGCCAATGGCAATAACTGGAAAAACTTTTATTCGGATGATAATTTGGATGTAAATTTCTCGAATTATCGTGGCGAATCTTTATCACTTGTGGGCAACGGTGATAATCATGATGATGGGTCTAGTAACAATTACGGTAGTGGTGACGAAAATTATTTTGATGATAGTGTCACAAGTCGAAAATAATAGATTAATAGTAAACTAAATTAAATTAAATTAAATTGTAAATTTCATAAAGTTAAATGCAAAACGGAGTCACACGGGTTAAACGGAAATATCAGGTTGAATTTCGATACTTCCTTGAGAGCGTTTTGTTTGATTTAAAAGATACGTAATAAAATCGCGGAATGTCGAGTCGTTCAAAATTGTTTAGTTTAGGTAATTTTGCTCGCGTTGTTTAAGTTCAAAGGAATCATTTTGCCTACGAATCATTTTATTCATTAGACGATTATTAAAAATCAAAGTTAGTTAGATGTGAGATCGCGATTGAGTCAGATGGAATAGTGAGTGACACGTGCCCTGAAAGAAACGCTGTTGTCCCCCTGGCCAACCATGTCTTGTCTTAACCATAAATTGTAAGTATCTTTTGTTTATCTCGTTTAACTATTTTAACTAAATAAAATTATATTTATATATTTTTCTATTCTACATAATGGTTTAATTTAAACTAACCCGATAACCACCTGACTACCCGTCACGACTACGACCCCTTAAAAAACCAATACGTGACATATGGTGGAGGCGCCAAATTTCTTTTCTCTATTTTTTATCACTTTTGATCAAATTTAAAATGTGTTGGAAGTATTTTTTAAAATATAAAATTAAAATTATTCAAAATTTTAACAGAACGCTTAACTTAACTAGAAAATTAAATAATATGTAGTCAGGTGTGTGGAATGTTGAATATGTAAGGTAATATTGGGTAGTTTTTAATTGATTTTAAATAGATGACAATAACATGTTTAGTTTTTAATTTTTATTTCTCGTATAAATTAGATGGCATATATTATTAGTGTTTTATAAAATATTAAATCTGGGTAGTGTATATTGGGTGTAAATTGGGAAAACTTAAATATATTTTGGGTAGCGGCGAGAAACATGAAATCTATCGCTAAAATGCAACATGTCAGAGCAACCAAAGGACATAAGAGTAACTAGATCTAAATCAAAACCATCAGCTTCGAGGGAACTGCCAGAACCCTTTATCCCAACATATAGAAGTACAGATTTATTTTATAACTCGGAAGATGAAGAGTTACATGAAGGTGAAGGAAGATTTGTTGCAAATTCAAGCCTTAGTAGAACTTCTCCAAAAGCAATAATAGACCCTAAAGAAACTAGAGGAATTTCGTCAGCCTCAAGAAACAGTATAAAAATTACTATAACGCCAGTGGAAACAATTTCACCACTAGATATAATCGAAGAAAATGTTGAATTAACACAAGAAACCGATATAATTCCCCGACGGCCAACTTTAACCCAAAACACAATGGCTAACGTGACCCTTCTAGAAGCCACGACAGCGGGTCGCACTCCTTCAGTGCCCAAATTTATCTCTCCACCTGTCTTCAACCCTTGTAGCTCTAATCCAGTAACATTTATTCGCAGCAAATGGCTGGACAGATTCTTATAAATATTGTTATTTCGAATCCTTTTTAGAGGGAGCAGCAAATATATGGTACCGGGATTTCTTGGACAACGAAATAAATGCATATAAAACATGGGCACAAATCTTCGAAGCATTTGTAAAAGAATTTGGTGGAGAAAACCCATTGAAAAATGTAAGATTTCGATGGAATACACGAAAACAGGGTGCAAATGAAGACATAAAAGCATACTAGTACGATATGTTGTCTTTAAAATATGAAATTGATCAAAATATGCCACTGGAGACATTCAAAAACCATTTTGAAGATGGCCTTCACTCTTCGTACTACCAAACTTATCGTTTGATGAGCCATCCCGACATGACGAAAGATCAGATGAAAGCCTTAATATTAAAACTAAGCGAACTTAGAGAAAGGGCAAAAGTGGATCAAATGACAAACGAAATGGCCCTCCTCGCCACAAGTAGCACAACCCCTCGGCAATATGAACAGAGACCGCCATTCCCAAGAAACAACTACTACCAGGATCGTCGGGAAATGTCATATAATAACAGGCAAAACGATAACTATAACCGCAGAAATAATGGGCGTAGATTTGATCCACCACGAAATCATTACCAAGACAGACAAACATTCAACAGGGGGAGAAATAACAGAACATATGTGCCAAATACAAGAACGACTGACGGTAGACCTAAATGCTTTAGGTGTAATAAACCAGGTCACTTCGCAGTATCTTGTAGAACAAACTTAAGAGGGCCAATAAGGGATGAACGCAAAGTTTCGTTCAACGACAGGAGGTCACCGAACCCAAACGGCACAGGACGGCACGAATAAATAGTCCCGATGTCGTTCAACACCAACAACCAGAGGAAAGGGGGCCAACAAGTCCAATATTAATAATTTTAGGTTCGGTAAATAATCTGCCAAATACCGAAATAGTTTTGGACACGGGATCTGGTAGGAATATTATAAGTAGGGAGTTTGCAGATAGGTTTATTATTACAAATAGAATAGAAACCCTCCAGACAGCGGGAGGACACCGCGTGTCAACTATGGGTACAACTAGTGTTAAGTTAAATATAGGAAACATGACCACGAGCTGTTCGGCTCTGGTAATAGAAAAGTCTTCCAAACCTATGATTTTAGGAACTGAATTTTTAAGGAAAAGTGGAGCTATTATAGATTTCACAAATTCGACAGTAGAATTTAAGAATAATGATGGTACTGTGGCAATACATTTTAATACGGAGACAATACCAGCTGATTGCTACATGGCAACCAAGGGAGAGGACAAAACTTATAAAATAAGTGTGACTAAGGATTACTTACTAAAACCTAGAAGAAAAATAAACATTTCGTTACAAGTAAATGATGTGGAATTTTCCGTTATATTTATAACGGACGAAGATATCGAGGGATGGATTTTTGAAATGAATGAAAAATTTTTAATACCTAGAGGACTCGTCATTGAAAATAAGCCAGCCTTAACAAATGGAAAGTTAAACGCTTATTTATCCTCTAACAATTACCGCCCTATAAAACTTTTTAAAGGAACCATGCTTGGATTTTTCCATTACGTTGCAGAGGAAATAACGAACACTGGAGTTTTATTATATACAGAAGAAGTAGATGATGACCATGAAATCACGATAAGCGATCATTCGATAAATGAGGAAATCCGATCTGAAGAGAGACTGAAACTAGTTGAATTATTAGAAGAATATTCGGATATTTTTTCAAAGTCTACTGCAACGATGGGGGTTACTAACCTAACAGATCATGAGATAGACGTGGAAGGGGCAAAACCTATAAGAAGCAAACCATATAGGGTATCGCAAAAGGAAAGGGTGATGATAGAAGAGCAAATAGAAGAAATGGTAGCTAATAACATTATTAGGCCCTGTCATTCACCATGGGCTAGCCCAGTCGTGCTAGCCAAGAAAAAAGATGGAAATAGTATATTTCATTACCAGTCTGGAAAAATCCATTTCTGGACGTGTAATGAACGATATTTTTTATTATACTTATCTAAAAACAACCCAAAAAAGGATTACAAGTAATTTTAGAACATTTTATTTTCAAAGTAATCATAATACATCGTAAAAATAGTAGGCAAACACGATTAACATTTCCATAGCAACCACTTGTTTATTATCGGCGATGCTTTAGTTTCTGTCATATTTAGTGCACGGAAAAAAGAATAGGAGATCGGGAAAAGTTTTCCGTGCGCTGTTCTGTAAATGTCACCTTTACGTCATTGCAAAAACAGATGAAAACAAGGTGTTTTCAGATAAGTATAATAAAAAACTCGTTTCTGCGTCGATTACCGAAAACTAAATCAAGTCACAAAGAAATCTACGTATCCAATACCAAACATAGATGACATACTAACGTATTTAGGTAAATCACAATTCTTTACAACATTGGATCTCTTTAGCGGATACTGGCAAGTAAAAATAAATGAAAAAGGTTTTTCAACGACTAAGAGATGCAGGCTTAACTTTAAATCCCCACAAATGCACATATGCACAAAACGAGGTTAAGTTATTAGGCTATATCGTAGGAACTCAAGGTATAGTTCCTGATCAAACAAAAATTATAGGAATAAAAAACTTTCCAACCCCTAAATCGGTTAAGCACATACAAAGTTTCCTCGGTATGTGTAACTATTATCGAAAATTTATCAACAACTTTTCATCTATAGCCCGCCCATTGTATGAAGCAACAAAGAAGGAACAATCATTCAGTTGGGGAAAAGACCAAGAGGAAGCAAGCTTTTGAAACTTTGAAAGAAAAAATGTCCACAGCACCAGTGTTGAAATATTTTGATCCTGACAAAGGATGTGAATTACGAGTGGATGCCTGTCAATATGGGATTGGGGCCATACTTTTACAAGAAGATGAAGCCGGAAAAGCACACCCCATAGCATATGTAAGCAGAAGTCTTACCAAAGCGGAACAAAATTACACGATAACAGAGTTGGAAGGATTAACTGTGATCTGGTGTTTAAGCTACTTACGACATCTTATCTATGGACGACCACTGAAAATTGTAACAGACCACCATGCACTTTGTTGGCTAAAGACACTAAAAGACCCAACAGGCAGATTAGCTAGATGGGCTATCAAGCTATCGGAGTTCGAACACATTATTGTTCACAAAAATGGAGTTTCTCACAAAGACGCCGATTGTTTGTCAAGATACCCTGTGTTGACAGGCACACAGGATGACGAAAATGAAGCCGAATATATTCCTACATACATAATGGATAACGACCAAATGTGCGAGTACCAACGGGCAGACAATGATTTAAAGATTCTAATTCTAGCAGTTGAAGAACCTTTACACCCAAGTGTGTCAATCGGTCTAAGAAAACGTGCAAAGAATTTCCAAATGATAGATGGAGTTTTATATAAGAAAAACCCCAATCCAAAAGTTAGAACCAGGTATTACTGGGAAAAATTGCAAAAGGATGTAGAAAAATTTGTTAAGGGCTGTGAGGATTGTCAAGCCAGAAAAGGAGAACAACACAGAAAACCTGTGGGACTTTTGCAGCCTATACCAGTATCAACCCCTTTCGACAAAATAGGGATAGATCTTCTCGGACCCTTTAGGAGAAGCCGAAGCGGTAAAACCATGATTGTTGTTGCCACAGACTACGCCACACGTTGGGCGGAAACATTCGCTCTTCCTAACGGAAAGACTGGAGCAGTTGCCAAGTTCATCTTGGATAATATTATCTCGAGGCATGGATCCCCTCGACATATTCTCAGCGACAGAGGAAGAACTTTTCAGTCCGACTTAGTTACAGAACTTTTAAAAATTATGGGGACTACAAGTTGGTTCACGACTGCTTACCACCCAAACTGTAACGGCTTAACGGAGGGATTTAACAAAACACTGGCAAATATGCTATCGATGTACACCAATACGAACCAGACTGATTGGGACGAATATCTACCCCACGTCACATTTGCGTACAACACTGCCAAACAGGAAACCACAAAAATGTCTCCGTTCATGCTGGTATATGGGAGAGAAGCAGTTCTACCTACCGAAGCAAATCTGCTTGAGGCAACACCAACTACGGACGCTTTTAAAATAAGAGAGAGAGCCTTAGCAGTTAGAGGCTTAGCTGTAGAAGAGATCGGGAAAAGACAAAACTACGACAAGTCCAGATACGACGAAAAACATAGACAATTAGACTTTCAAGTGGGAGATAAAGTAAAAGTTTTCACGCCAGTTCGAAAAGTGGGGCGCAGTGAAAAACTATTATTAAAGTGGTTCGGGCCTTACTACATAATAAAAAAAGTAAACGATGTCGATTACGAGGTACAAAAGGGGCCTAATTCTAAGTCCAAAAAGGATATAATACATGTACGTCGTATTCTACATAACAACGACCCTTGGTCACCCACCCTTAGTCCTGGATGTAATTCATAAATACGAAAACCTTAATATTAAGTAGATATACATAAGAACTAAGTAGTAGATTTAGATAATAAGGTTTAATTAGAAATTTCAATATTTAGGGATATGTTAATTTTTTTTTAAACAGAAATAATTTTTGATTATTCGCAGGTTTATTACTGTTTACATTTTCATTGAAATGGCAGTGCTTACGAGCACCCACCCTGTGGAGATAACCGCTGGAGCCTTTTGGCGGCCATTACCAAGGACTCTGAGTTATGAAGCTACAATACCTCTCATCTATGAAACTGCATGGACCTGGAATACAGTCAAAATCAATGACTTAGGCATATCAACCAAAATATATAACTGCGCCAAGGACGAGCAACACCGAGAAAAATGCAAGACCTTGTTTAACATGGAGCAACTTTCCAAGGTCTACGAAAATGAAATGGAAAACTTGGAACAAGCTTGGAAAGTTGATTTACCCGAAGATTGGAGTTCCCTAGGAGGAAAACGATTGAAGAGATCATTAGATTTCTTAGGGGATGGACTTGCTTGGTGTTGTGGAGTTGCAACACAACATAAATTGGACACAATGGCAATGAATGAAAGGGAGTTAGAAGAAGAATTAGCACGAATTCATGAGGGACTTTCAGAGACGATAAAAGGGATAGGAAAAAATTCAGAACAATTTCAAAGATACATGAACTAAACAGCGTCGACATTTAAAGCTATCGAGTATCGGACGCATGCAATAGAAAAATTTGTGACTGAAGCTGCAAACAAAATGAGACTCCAAACAGAGGAGGAAAATAAAGCCTTCCTAACAACCGTGTACGGGGACTACCAAACGGCTCAACGAAATTGAACCATATCTTATATATAAGCTAGCAATCATAACCTCAGACGATAACAAAGTTTTCATATATCTACTATAACGCGAAGTGGTACTTTATACTTCACACTAGAACAGTAACATATGGATTAAAATTTTGAATAATTTTTTTCGAACGGCTCAACCAAATTGAACCAAATTATATATATTCATATTCATATTCAATCATAACCTCAGACGATGATTTAATTTTCATTCATCTACTATAACGCAAACTGGTACTTCATACTTGGCACTAGAACAGTAACAAATGCTTTAAAATTTTGAAATATTTTTTTCGAACGGCTCAACCAAATTGAACCAAATCTTATATATAAGCTAGCAATCATAACCTCAGACGATGATAAAATTTTCATTCATCTACTATAACGCGAAGTGGTACTTTATACTTCACACTAGAACAGTAACATATGGATTAAAATTTTGAATAATTTTTTTCTAACGGCTCAACCAAAATGAACCAAATTTTATATATAAGCTAGCATTCATAACCTCAGACGATGATTTAATTTTCATTCATCTACTATAACGCAAACTGGTACTTCATACTTGGCACTAGAACAGTACCATATGGTTTAAAATTTTGAAATATTTTTTTCGAACGGCTCAACCAAATTAGACCAAATCTTATAAATAAGCCAGCAATCATAACCTCAGACGATAAAAAAAATTTCATATATCTACTATAACGCGAAGTGGTACTTTATACTTGACACTAAAACAGTAACATGGATTAAAATTTAGAATAATTTTTTACGAACGGCTCAACCAAAATGAACCAAATTTTATATATAGGCTACCATTCATAACCTCAGATGATGATTTAATTTTCATTTATCTTCTATAACGCAAACTGGTACTTAATACTTGGCACTAGAACAGTTAACATATGGTTAAAAATTTTGAAATATTTTTTTCAAACGGCTAAACGAAATTGAACCATATCTTATATATAAGGTAACAATCATAACCTCAGACGATGATTTAATTTTCATACATCTACTATAACGCGATCTGGTACTTCATACTTGGCACTAGAACAGTAGCATATGGTTTAAGATTTTGAATTTTTTTTTTTAAATGGCCCAACCAAATTATATATTTAAGCTTGCATTCATCACCTCAGACGTTGGTGAAAATTTCATTGATCTCCTACAACGCAAAGCGCTACTACATACTTTAAAATGACGACTGCATTTTTAGCGTTTTCAGCTCGAGATCTCTTCAAAAATGATGTCTAGCATAAAATACTACTTTACGTTATAGTAGAATAATGAAAATTTTACCAATGTCTGAGGTGACGAATGAAAGCTTAAATATAAAATTTGGGTCAATTTGGTTGGGCCGTTTAAAAAAAAAATTCAAAATTTTAAACCATATGGTACTGTTTTAGTGCCAAGTATGAAGTAACACTTTGCGTTATAGTAGATACATGAAATTTTTACTATCGTCTGAGAGGATAAATGCTAACTTATATTTAATATTTGGTTCATTTTGGTTGTGCAGTTTGAAAATTAAAATCAAAATTTTAACTCACTAGAACTGTAACATTTGGTTTAAAATTTTGAATTTTTTTTTTAAACGGCTTAACCAAATTGAACCAAATCTTACATTTAAGCTTTCATTCGTCACCTCAGACATTGGTGAAATTTTCATTATTCTACTATAACGCAAAGTAGTATTTTATGCTATGCATCATTATTGAAGAGATCTCGAGCTGAAAACGCTAAATATGCAGTCGTCATTTTAAAGTATGTAGTAGCGCTTTGCGTTGTAGTAGATTAATGACATTTTTACCAACGTCTTAGGAGATGAATGCATGCTTAAATATAAAATTTGGTTCAATTTGGTTAAGCCGTTTAAAAAAAATTCAAAATTTTAAACCATATGTTACTGTTCTAGTGCCAAGTATGAAGTACCAGTTTGCGTTATAGTAGATATATGAAAATTTTATCATCGTCTGAGGTTATGATTGCTAGCTTATATATAAGATTTGGTTCAATTTGGTTGAGCCGTTCGAAAATAATAATTCAAAAATTTAAACCATTTGTTACTGTTCTAGTATCAATTATGAAGTGCCACTTCGCGTTATAGTAGATGAATGAAAATTTTATCATCTTCTGAGGTTATAATTGCTAGCTCATATATAGGATTTGGTTCAATTTGGTTGAGCCGTTCGAAAAAAATATTTCAAAATTTTAAACCATGTGTTACTGTTCTAGTGATAAGTATGAAGTACTAGTTTGCGTTACAGTAGATGAATGAAAATTAAATCATCTTTTGAGGTTATGAATGCTAGCTTATATATAAAATTTGGTTTAATTTGTTTGGGCCGTTCGAAAAAAATATTTCAAAATTTTAAACCATATGATACTGTTCTAGTGTCAAGTATGAAGTACCACTTCGCGTTACGGTAGATGAATGAAAATTTTATTATCGGCTGAGGTTATGATTGCTAGTTTATATATAAGATTTGGTTCAATTTGGTTGAGCCGTTCGAAAAAAATATTTCAAAATTTTAAACCATATGTTACTGTTATAGTGCCAAGTATGAAGTACCAGTTTGCGTTATAGTAGATGAATGAAAATTAAGTCATCGTCTGAGGTTATGAATGCTAGCTTATATATAAAATTTGGTTCATTTTGGTTGAGCTGTTCGTAAAAAATTATTCTAAATTTTAATCCATGTTACTGTTCTAGTGTCAAGTATAAAGTACCACTTCGCGTTATAGTAGATATATGAAAATTTTTTCATCGTCTGAGGTTATGATTGCTAGCTTATATATAAGATTTGGTTCAATTTTATTGAGCCGTTCGAAAAAAATATTTCAAAATTTTAAACCATATGTTACTGTTCTAGTGTCAAGTATGAAGTACCACTTCGCGTTATAGTAGATGAATGAAAATTTTATTATCGTCTGAGCTTATGATTGCTAGCTTATATATAAGATATGGTTCAATTTCGTTGAGCCGTTTGAAAAAAATATTTCAAAATTTTTAACCATATGTTAACTGTTTTAGTGCCAAGTATTAAGTACCAGTTTGCGTTTTAGTAGATGAATGAAAATTAAATCATCGTCTGAGGTTATGATTGCTAGCTTATATATAAGATTTGGTTCAATTTGGTGGAGCCGTTCGAAAAAAATATTTCAAAATTTGAAACCATATGTTACTGTTCTAGTGCCAAGTAAGAAGTACCTGTTTGCGTTATAGTAGATGAATGAAAATTAAATCATCGTCTGAGGTTATGAATGTTAGCTTATATATAAAATTTGGTTCATTTTGGTTGAGCCGTTCGTAAGAAGTTATTCTAAATTTTAATCCATGTTACTGTTCTAGTGTCAAGTATAAAGTACCACTTCGCGTTATAGTAGATATATGAAATTTTTTTTATCGTCTGAGGTTATGATTGCTAGCTTATTTATAAGATTTGGTTCAATTTGGTGGAGCCGTTCGAAAAAAATATTTCAAAATTTTAAACCATATGTTACTGTTCTAGTGTCAAGTATGAAGTACCACTTCGCGTTATAGTAGATGAATGAAAATTTTATTATCGTCTGAGGTTATGATTGCTAGCTTATATATAAGATATGGTTCAATTTCGTTGAGCCGTTTGAAAAAAAATTTTCAAAATTTTTAACCATATGTTAACTGTTCTAGTGCCAAGTATTAAGTACCAGTTTGCGTTATAGTAGATGAATGAAAATTAAATCATCGTCTGAGGTTATGAATGATAGCTTATATATAAAATTTAATTCATTTTGGTTGAGCCGTTCGTAAGAAATTATTCTAAATTTTAATCCATGTTACTGTTCTAGTGTCAAGTATAAAGTACCACTTCGCGTTATAGTAGATGTATGCAAATTTTTTCATCGTCTGAGGTTATGATTGCTAGCTTATTTATAAGATTTGGTTCATTTTGGTTGAGCTGTTCGTAAAAAATTATTCTAAATTTTAATCCATGTTACTGTTCTAGTGTCAAGTATAAAGTACCACTTCGCGTTATAGTAGATATATGAAAATGTTTTCATCGTCTGAGGTTATGATTGCTAGCTTATATATAAAATTTGGTTCAATTTGGTTGAGCCGTTTGAAAAAAATAATTCAAATATTTTATCCATATGTTAGTGTTCTAGTGCCAAGTATGAAGTACCCTCTCAACCATATTGTACCAAATCCTACATATAAGCAATCAAACATGACCTCAGATGATGATTTAATTTTCATTCATCTACTATAACGCAAACTGGTACTTCATACTTGGCACTAGAACAGTAACATATGGTTTAAAATTTTGAAATATTTTTTTCGAACGACTCAATAAAATTGAACCAAATCTTATATATGAGCTAGCAATTACAACCTCAGAAGATGATAAATTTTCATTCATCTACTATAACGCGAAGTGGCACTTCATAATTGACACTAGAACAGTAACAAATGGTTTAAATTTTTGAAATATTTTTTTCGAACGGCTCAACCAAATTGAACCAAATCTTATATATAAGCTAGCAATCATAACCTCAGACGATGATAAAATTTACATATATCTACTATAACGCAAACTGGTACTTCATACTTGGCACTAGAACAGTAACATATTTTTTAAAATTTTGAATTTTTTTTAAACGGCTTAACCAAATTGAACCAAATTTTTTATTTAAGCTTGCATTCGTCTCCTCAGACGTTGGTAAAAATGTTATTAATCTACTACAACGCAAAGCGCTACTACATACTTTAAAATGACGACTGCATATTTAGCGTTTTCAGCTCGAGATCTCTTCAATAATGCTGCATAGCATAAAATACTACTTTGCGTTATAGTAGAATAATGAAAATTTTAGCAATGTCTGTGGTGACGAATGAAAGCTTAAGTATAAGATTTGGTTCAATTTGGCTAAGCAGTTTAAAAAAAAATTCAAAATTTTAAACCAAATGTTACAGTTCTAGTGGGTTAAAATTTTGATTTTAATTTTCAAACTGCAGAACCAAAATGAACCAAATATTAAATATAAGTTAGCATTCATCCTCTCAGACGATAGTAAAAATTTCATGCATCTACTATAACGCAAAGTGTTACTTCATACTTGGCACTAAAACAGTACCATATGGTTTAAAATTTTGAATTTTTTTTTTAAACGGCCCAACCAAATTGACCCAAATCTTATATTTAAGCTTTCATTCGTCACCTCAGACATTGGTAAAATTTTCATTATTCTACTATAACGCAAAGTAGTATTTTATGCTAGACATTATTTTTGAAGAGATCTCGAGCTGAAAACGCTAAAAATGCAGTCGTCATTTTAAAGTATGTAGTAGCGCTTTGCGTTGTAGATCAATGAAATTTTCACCAACGTCTGAGGTGATGAAAGCAAGCTTAAATATATAATTTGGTTGGGCAGCTTAAAAAAAAAAATTCATAATCTTAAACCATATGCTACTGTTCTAGTGCCAAGTATGAAGTACCAGATCGCGTTATAGTAGATGTATGAAAATTAAATCATCGTCTGAGGTTATGATTGTTACCTTATATATAAGATATGGTTCAGTTTGGTTGAACCGTTCGAAAAAAATATTTCAATATTTTAAACCATATGTAACTGTTCTAGTGTCAAGTATGAAGTACCAGTTTACGTTATAGTAGATGAATGAAAATTAAATCATCGTCTGAGGTTATCAATGCTAGCTTATATATAAAATTTGGTTCATTTTGGTTGAGCCGTTAGAAAAAAATTATTCAAAATTTTAATCCATATGTTACTGTTCTAGTGTGAAGTATAAAGTACCACTTCGCGTTATAGTAGATGAATGAAAATTTTATCATCGTCTGAGGTTATGATTGCTAGCTTATATATAAGATTTGGTTCAATTTTATTGAGCCGTTCGAAAAAATTATTCAAAAATTTTAAACCATATGTTACTATTCTAGTGCCAAGTATGAAGTACCAGTTTGCGTTATAGTAGATGAATGAAAATTAAATCGTCGTCTGAGGTTATGAATGCTAGCTTATATATAAAATTTGGTTCAATTTTATTGAGCCGTTCGAAAAAAAAATTTCAAAATTTTAAACCATATGTTAACTGTTCTAGTGTCAAGTATGAAGTACCACTTCGCGTTATACTAGATGAATGAAAATTTTATTATCGTCTGAGGTTATGATTGCTAGCTTATATATCAGATATGGTTCAATTTCGTTGAGCCGTTTGAAAAAAATTTTTCAAAATTTTTAACCATATGTTAACTGTTCTAGTGCCAAGTATTAAGTACCAGTTTGCGTTATAGTAGATGAATGAAAATTAAATCATCGTCTGAGGTTATGAATGCTAGCTTATATATAAAATTTGGTTCATTTTGGTTGAGCCGTTCGTAAGAAATTATTCTAAATTTTAATCCATGTTACTGTTCTAGTGTCAAGTATAAAGTACCACTTCGCGTTATAGTAGATGTATGAAAATTTTATCATCGTCTGAGGTTATGATTGCTAGCTTATATATAGGATTTGGTTCAATTTGGTTGATCCGTTCGAAAAAAATATTTCAAAAATTTAAACCATTTGTTACTGTTCTAGTGTCAATTATGAAGTGCCACGTTATAGTAGATGAATGAAAATTTTATCATCTTCTGAGGTTATAATTGCTAGCTCATATATAGGATTTAATTCAATTTGGTAGAGCCGTTCGAAAAAAATTATTCAAAATTTTAATCTATATGTTACTGTTCTAGTGTCAAGTATAAAGTACCACTTCGCGTTATAGTAGATATATGAAATTTTTATCATCGTCTGAGGTTATGATTGCTAGCTTATATATAGGATTTGGTTCAATTTGGTTGATCCGTTCGAAAAAAATATTTCAAAATTTTAAACCATATGTTACTGTTCTAGTGATAAGTATGAAGTACTAGTTTGCGTTACAGTAGATGAATGAAAATTAAATCATCTTCTGAGGTTATGAATGCTAGCTTATATATAAAATTTGGTTCAATTTGGTTAAGCCGTTTAAAAAAAAATCAAAATTTTAAACCATATGTTACTGTTCTAGTGCCAAGTATGAAGTACCAGTTTGCGTTATAGTAGATATATGTAAATTTTATCATCGTCTGAGGTTATGATTGCTAGCTTATATATAAGATTTGGTTCAATTTGGTTGAGCCGTTCGAAAAAAATATTTCAAAAATTTAAACCATTTGTTACTGTTCTAGTGTCAATTATGAAGTGCCACTTCGCGTTATAGTAGATGAATGAAAATTTTATCATCTTCTGAGGTTGTAATTGCTAGCTCATATATAAGATTTGGTTCAATTTAATTGAGCCGTTCGAAAAAAATATTTCAAAATTTTAAACCATATGTTACTGTTCTAGTGCCAAGTATGAAGTACCAGTTTGCGTTATAGTAGATGAATGAAAATGAAATCATCGTCTGAGGTCATGTTTGCTTGCTTATATGTAGGATTTGGTTCAATATGGTAGAGAGGGTACTTCATACTTGGCACTAGAACACTAACATATGGATAAAATATTTGAATTATTTTTTACGAACAGCTCAACAAAAATGAACCAAATCTTATAAATAAGCTAGCAATCATAACCTCAGACGATGAAAAAAATTTCATATATCTACTATAACGCGAAGTGGTACTTTATACTTGACACTAAAACAGTAACATGGATTAAAATTTAGAATAATTTTTTACGAACGGCTCAACCAAAATGAACCAAATTTTATATATAGGCTACCATTCATAACCTCAGATGATGATTTAATTTTCATTTATCTTCTATAACGCAAACTGGTACTTAATACTTGGCACTAGAACAGTTAACATATGGTTAAAAATTTTGAAATATTTTTTTCAAACGGCTAAACGAAATTGAACCATATCTTATATATAAGGTAACAATCATAACCTCAGACGATGATTTAATTTTCATACATCTACTATAACGCGATCTGGTACTTCATACTTGGCACTAGAACAGTAGCATATGGTTTAAGATTTTGAATTTTTTTTTTTAAATGGCCCAACCAAATTATATATTTAAGCTTGCATTCATCACCTCAGACGTTGGTGAAAATTTCATTGATCTCCTACAACGCAAAGCGCTACTACATACTTTAAAATGACGACTGCATTTTTAGCGTTTTCAGCTCGAGATCTCTTCAAAAATGATGTCTAGCATAAAATACTACTTTACGTTATAGTAGAATAATGAAAATTTTACCAATGTCTGAGGTGACGAATGAAAGCTTAAATATAAAATTTGGGTCAATTTGGTTGGGCCGTTTAAAAAAAAAATTCAAAATTTTAAACCATATGGTACTGTTTTAGTGCCAAGTATGAAGTAACACTTTGCGTTATAGTAGATACATGAAATTTTTACTATCGTCTGAGAGGATAAATGCTAACTTATATTTAATATTTGGTTCATTTTGGTTGTGCAGTTTGAAAATTAAAATCAAAATTTTAACTCACTAGAACTGTAACATTTGGTTTAAAATTTTGAATTTTTTTTTTAAACGGCTTAACCAAATTGAACCAAATCTTACATTTAAGCTTTCATTCGTCACCTCAGACATTGGTGAAATTTTCATTATTCTACTATAACGCAAAGTAGTATTTTATGCTATGCATCATTATTGAAGAGATCTCGAGCTGAAAACGCTAAATATGCAGTCGTCATTTTAAAGTATGTAGTAGCGCTTTGCGTTGTAGTAGATTAATGACATTTTTACCAACGTCTTAGGATATGAATGCATGCTTAAATATAAAATTTGGTTCAATTTGGTTAAGCCGTTTAAAAAAAATTCCAAATTTTAAACCATATGTTACTGTTCTAGTGCCAAGTATGAAGTACCAGTTTGCGTTATAGTAGATATATGAAAATTTTATCATCGTCTGAGGTTATGATTGCTAGCTTATATATAAGATTTGGTTTAATTTGGTTGAGCCGTTCGAAAATAATAATTCAAAAATTTAAACCATTTGTTACTGTTCTAGTATCAATTATGAAGTGCCACTTCGCGTTATAGTAGATGAATGAAAATTTTATCATCTTCTGAGGTTATAATTGCTAGCTCATATATAGGATTTGGTTCAATTTGGTTGAGCCGTTCGAAAAAAATATTTCAAAATTTTAAACCATGTGTTACTGTTCTAGTGATAAGTATGAAGTACTAGTTTGCGTTACAGTAGATGAATGAAAATTAAATCATCTTTTGAGGTTATGAATGCTAGCTTATATATAAAATTTGGTTTAATTTGTTTGGGCCGTTCGAAAAAAATATTTCAAAATTTTAAACCATATGATACTGTTCTAGTGTCAAGTATGAAGTACCACTTCGCGTTACGGTAGATGAATGAAAATTTTATTATCGGCTGAGGTTATGATTGCTAGTTTATATATAAGATTTGGTTCAATTTGGTTGAGCCGTTCGAAAAAAATATTTCAAAATTTTAAACCATATGTTACTGTTATAGTGCCAAGTATGAAGTACCAGTTTGCGTTATAGTAGATGAATGAAAATTAAGTCATCGTCTGAGGTTATGAATGCTAGCTTATATATAAAATTTGGTTCATTTTGGTTGAGCTGTTCGTAAAAAATTATTCTAAATTTTAATCCATGTTACTGTTCTAGTGTCAAGTATAAAGTACCACTTCGCGTTATAGTAGATATATGAAAATTTTTTCATCGTCTGAGGTTATGATTGCTAGCTTATATATAAGATTTGGTTCAATTTTATTGAGCCGTTCGAAAAAAATATTTCAAAATTTTAAACCATATGTTACTGTTCTAGTGTCAAGTATGAAGTACCACTTCGCGTTATAGTAGATGAATGAAAATTTTATTATCGTCTGAGCTTATGATTGCTAGCTTATATATAAGATATGGTTCAATTTCGTTGAGCCGTTTGAAAAAAATATTTCAAAATTTTTAACCATATGTTAACTGTTTTAGTGCCAAGTATTAAGTACCAGTTTGCGTTTTAGTAGATGAATGAAAATTAAATCATCGTCTGAGGTTATGATTGCTAGCTTATATATAAGATTTGGTTCAATTTGGTGGAGCCGTTCGAAAAAAATATTTCAAAATTTGAAACCATATGTTACTGTTCTAGTGCCAAGTAAGAAGTACCTGTTTGCGTTATAGTAGATGAATGAAAATTAAATCATCGTCTGAGGTTATGAATGTTAGCTTATATATAAAATTTGGTTCATTTTGGTTGAGCCGTTCGTAAGAAGTTATTCTAAATTTTAATCCATGTTACTGTTCTAGTGTCAAGTATAAAGTACCACTTCGCGTTATAGTAGATATATGAAATTTTTTTTATCGTCTGAGGTTATGATTGCTAGCTTATTTATAAGATTTGGTTCAATTTGGTGGAGCCGTTCGAAAAAAATATTTCAAAATTTTAAACCATATGTTACTGTTCTAGTGTCAAGTATGAAGTACCACTTCGCGTTATAGTAGATGAATGAAAATTTTATTATCGTCTGAGGTTATGATTGCTAGCTTATATATAAGATATGGTTCAATTTCGTTGAGCCGTTTGAAAAAAAATTTTCAAAATTTTTAACCATATGTTAACTGTTCTAGTGCCAAGTATTAAGTACCAGTTTGCGTTATAGTAGATGAATGAAAATTAAATCATCGTCTGAGGTTATGAATGATAGCTTATATATAAAATTTAATTCATTTTGGTTGAGCCGTTCGTAAGAAATTATTCTAAATTTTAATCCATGTTACTGTTCTAGTGTCAAGTATAAAGTACCACTTCGCGTTATAGTAGATGTATGCAAATTTTTTCATCGTCTGAGGTTATGATTGCTAGCTTATTTATAAGATTTGGTTCATTTTGGTTGAGCTGTTCGTAAAAAATTATTCTAAATTTTAATCCATGTTACTGTTCTAGTGTCAAGTATAAAGTACCACTTCGCGTTATAGTAGATATATGAAAATGTTTTCATCGTCTGAGGTTATGATTGCTAGCTTATATATAAAATTTGGTTCAATTTGGTTGAGCCGTTTGAAAAAAATAATTCAAATATTTTATCCATATGTTAGTGTTCTAGTGCCAAGTATGAAGTACCCTCTCAACCATATTGTACCAAATCCTACATATAAGCAATCAAACATGACCTCAGATGATGATTTAATTTTCATTCATCTACTATAACGCAAACTGGTACTTCATACTTGGCACTAGAACAGTAACATATGGTTTAAAATTTTGAAATATTTTTTTCGAACGACTCAATAAAATTGAACCAAATCTTATATATGAGCTAGCAATTACAACCTCAGAAGATGATAAATTTTCATTCATCTACTATAACGCGAAGTGGCACTTCATAATTGACACTAGAACAGTAACAAATGGTTTAAATTTTTGAAATATTTTTTTCGAACGGCTCAACCAAATTGAACCAAATCTTATATATAAGCTAGCAATCATAACCTCAGACGATGATAAAATTTACATATATCTACTATAACGCAAACTGGTACTTCATACTTGGCACTAGAACAGTAACATATTTTTTAAAATTTTGAATTTTTTTTAAACGGCTTAACCAAATTGAACCAAATTTTTTATTTAAGCTTGCATTCGTCTCCTCAGACGTTGGTAAAAATGTTATTAATCTACTACAACGCAAAGCGCTACTACATACTTTAAAATGACGACTGCATATTTAGCGTTTTCAGCTCGAGATCTCTTCAATAATGCTGCATAGCATAAAATACTACTTTGCGTTATAGTAGAATAATGAAAATTTTAGCAATGTCTGTGGTGACGAATGAAAGCTTAAGTATAAGATTTGGTTCAATTTGGCTAAGCAGTTTAAAAAAAAATTCAAAATTTTAAACCAAATGTTACAGTTCTAGTGGGTTAAAATTTTGATTTTAATTTTCAAACTGCAGAACCAAAATGAACCAAATATTAAATATAAGTTAGCATTCATCCTCTCAGACGATAGTAAAAATTTCATGCATCTACTATAACGCAAAGTGTTACTTCATACTTGGCACTAAAACAGTACCATATGGTTTAAAATTTTGAATTTTTTTTTTAAACGGCCCAACCAAATTGACCCAAATCTTATATTTAAGCTTTCATTCGTCACCTCAGACATTGGTAAAATTTTCATTATTCTACTATAACGCAAAGTAGTATTTTATGCTAGACATTATTTTTGAAGAGATCTCGAGCTGAAAACGCTAAAAATGCAGTCGTCATTTTAAAGTATGTAGTAGCGCTTTGCGTTGTAGATCAATGAAATTTTCACCAACGTCTGAGGTGATGAAAGCAAGCTTAAATATATAATTTGGTTGGGCAGCTTAAAAAAAAAAATTCATAATCTTAAACCATATGCTACTGTTCTAGTGCCAAGTATGAAGTACCAGATCGCGTTATAGTAGATGTATGAAAATTAAATCATCGTCTGAGGTTATGATTGTTACCTTATATATAAGATATGGTTCAGTTTGGTTGAACCGTTCGAAAAAAATATTTCAATATTTTAAACCATATGTAACTGTTCTAGTGTCAAGTATGAAGTACCAGTTTACGTTATAGTAGATGAATGAAAATTAAATCATCGTCTGAGGTTATCAATGCTAGCTTATATATAAAATTTGGTTCATTTTGGTTGAGCCGTTAGAAAAAAATTATTCAAAATTTTAATCCATATGTTACTGTTCTAGTGTGAAGTATAAAGTACCACTTCGCGTTATAGTAGATGAATGAAAATTTTATCATCGTCTGAGGTTATGATTGCTAGCTTATATATAAGATTTGGTTCAATTTTATTGAGCCGTTCGAAAAAATTATTCAAAAATTTTAAACCATATGTTACTATTCTAGTGCCAAGTATGAAGTACCAGTTTGCGTTATAGTAGATGAATGAAAATTAAATCGTCGTCTGAGGTTATGAATGCTAGCTTATATATAAAATTTGGTTCAATTTTATTGAGCCGTTCGAAAAAAAAATTTCAAAATTTTAAACCATATGTTAACTGTTCTAGTGTCAAGTATGAAGTACCACTTCGCGTTATACTAGATGAATGAAAATTTTATTATCGTCTGAGGTTATGATTGCTAGCTTATATATCAGATATGGTTCAATTTCGTTGAGCCGTTTGAAAAAAATTTTTCAAAATTTTTAACCATATGTTAACTGTTCTAGTGCCAAGTATTAAGTACCAGTTTGCGTTATAGTAGATGAATGAAAATTAAATCATCGTCTGAGGTTATGAATGCTAGCTTATATATAAAATTTGGTTCATTTTGGTTGAGCCGTTCGTAAGAAATTATTCTAAATTTTAATCCATGTTACTGTTCTAGTGTCAAGTATAAAGTACCACTTCGCGTTATAGTAGATGTATGAAAATTTTATCATCGTCTGAGGTTATGATTGCTAGCTTATATATAGGATTTGGTTCAATTTGGTTGATCCGTTCGAAAAAAATATTTCAAAAATTTAAACCATTTGTTACTGTTCTAGTGTCAATTATGAAGTGCCACGTTATAGTAGATGAATGAAAATTTTATCATCTTCTGAGGTTATAATTGCTAGCTCATATATAGGATTTAATTCAATTTGGTAGAGCCGTTCGAAAAAAATTATTCAAAATTTTAATCTATATGTTACTGTTCTAGTGTCAAGTATAAAGTACCACTTCGCGTTATAGTAGATATATGAAATTTTTATCATCGTCTGAGGTTATGATTGCTAGCTTATATATAGGATTTGGTTCAATTTGGTTGATCCGTTCGAAAAAAATATTTCAAAATTTTAAACCATATGTTACTGTTCTAGTGATAAGTATGAAGTACTAGTTTGCGTTACAGTAGATGAATGAAAATTAAATCATCTTCTGAGGTTATGAATGCTAGCTTATATATAAAATTTGGTTCAATTTGGTTAAGCCGTTTAAAAAAAAATCAAAATTTTAAACCATATGTTACTGTTCTAGTGCCAAGTATGAAGTACCAGTTTGCGTTATAGTAGATATATGTAAATTTTATCATCGTCTGAGGTTATGATTGCTAGCTTATATATAAGATTTGGTTCAATTTGGTTGAGCCGTTCGAAAAAAATATTTCAAAAATTTAAACCATTTGTTACTGTTCTAGTGTCAATTATGAAGTGCCACTTCGCGTTATAGTAGATGAATGAAAATTTTATCATCTTCTGAGGTTGTAATTGCTAGCTCATATATAAGATTTGGTTCAATTTAATTGAGCCGTTCGAAAAAAATATTTCAAAATTTTAAACCATATGTTACTGTTCTAGTGCCAAGTATGAAGTACCAGTTTGCGTTATAGTAGATGAATGAAAATGAAATCATCGTCTGAGGTCATGTTTGCTTGCTTATATGTAGGATTTGGTTCAATATGGTAGAGAGGGTACTTCATACTTGGCACTAGAACACTAACATATGGATAAAATATTTGAATTATTTTTTACGAACAGCTCAACAAAAATGAACCAAATCTTATAAATAAGCTAGCAATCATAACCTCAGACGATGAAAAAAATTTCATATATCTACTATAACGCGAAGTGGTACTTTATACTTGACACTAAAACAGTAACATGGATTAAAATTTAGAATAATTTTTTACGAACGGCTCAACCAAAATGAACCAAATTTTATATATAGGCTACCATTCATAACCTCAGATGATGATTTAATTTTCATTTATCTTCTATAACGCAAACTGGTACTTAATACTTGGCACTAGAACAGTTAACATATGGTTAAAAATTTTGAAATATTTTTTTCAAACGGCTAAACGAAATTGAACCATATCTTATATATAAGGTAACAATCATAACCTCAGACGATGATTTAATTTTCATACATCTACTATAACGCGATCTGGTACTTCATACTTGGCACTAGAACAGTAGCATATGGTTTAAGATTTTGAATTTTTTTTTTTAAATGGCCCAACCAAATTATATATTTAAGCTTGCATTCATCACCTCAGACGTTGGTGAAAATTTCATTGATCTCCTACAACGCAAAGCGCTACTACATACTTTAAAATGACGACTGCATTTTTAGCGTTTTCAGCTCGAGATCTCTTCAAAAATGATGTCTAGCATAAAATACTACTTTACGTTATAGTAGAATAATGAAAATTTTACCAATGTCTGAGGTGACGAATGAAAGCTTAAATATAAAATTTGGGTCAATTTGGTTGGGCCGTTTAAAAAAAAAATTCAAAATTTTAAACCATATGGTACTGTTTTAGTGCCAAGTATGAAGTAACACTTTGCGTTATAGTAGATACATGAAATTTTTACTATCGTCTGAGAGGATAAATGCTAACTTATATTTAATATTTGGTTCATTTTGGTTGTGCAGTTTGAAAATTAAAATCAAAATTTTAACTCACTAGAACTGTAACATTTGGTTTAAAATTTTGAATTTTTTTTTTAAACGGCTTAACCAAATTGAACCAAATCTTACATTTAAGCTTTCATTCGTCACCTCAGACATTGGTGAAATTTTCATTATTCTACTATAACGCAAAGTAGTATTTTATGCTATGCATCATTATTGAAGAGATCTCGAGCTGAAAACGCTAAATATGCAGTCGTCATTTTAAAGTATGTAGTAGCGCTTTGCGTTGTAGTAGATTAATGACATTTTTACCAACGTCTTAGGATATGAATGCATGCTTAAATATAAAATTTGGTTCAATTTGGTTAAGCCGTTTAAAAAAAATTCCAAATTTTAAACCATATGTTACTGTTCTAGTGCCAAGTATGAAGTACCAGTTTGCGTTATAGTAGATATATGAAAATTTTATCATCGTCTGAGGTTATGATTGCTAGCTTATATATAAGATTTGGTTTAATTTGGTTGAGCCGTTCGAAAATAATAATTCAAAAATTTAAACCATTTGTTACTGTTCTAGTATCAATTATGAAGTGCCACTTCGCGTTATAGTAGATGAATGAAAATTTTATCATCTTCTGAGGTTATAATTGCTAGCTCATATATAGGATTTGGTTCAATTTGGTTGAGCCGTTCGAAAAAAATATTTCAAAATTTTAAACCATGTGTTACTGTTCTAGTGATAAGTATGAAGTACTAGTTTGCGTTACAGTAGATGAATGAAAATTAAATCATCTTTTGAGGTTATGAATGCTAGCTTATATATAAAATTTGGTTTAATTTGTTTGGGCCGTTCGAAAAAAATATTTCAAAATTTTAAACCATATGATACTGTTCTAGTGTCAAGTATGAAGTACCACTTCGCGTTACGGTAGATGAATGAAAATTTTATTATCGGCTGAGGTTATGATTGCTAGTTTATATATAAGATTTGGTTCAATTTGGTTGAGCCGTTCGAAAAAAATATTTCAAAATTTTAAACCATATGTTACTGTTATAGTGCCAAGTATGAAGTACCAGTTTGCGTTATAGTAGATGAATGAAAATTAAGTCATCGTCTGAGGTTATGAATGCTAGCTTATATATAAAATTTGGTTCATTTTGGTTGAGCTGTTCGTAAAAAATTATTCTAAATTTTAATCCATGTTACTGTTCTAGTGTCAAGTATAAAGTACCACTTCGCGTTATAGTAGATATATGAAAATTTTTTCATCGTCTGAGGTTATGATTGCTAGCTTATATATAAGATTTGGTTCAATTTTATTGAGCCGTTCGAAAAAAATATTTCAAAATTTTAAACCATATGTTACTGTTCTAGTGTCAAGTATGAAGTACCACTTCGCGTTATAGTAGATGAATGAAAATTTTATTATCGTCTGAGCTTATGATTGCTAGCTTATATATAAGATATGGTTCAATTTCGTTGAGCCGTTTGAAAAAAATATTTCAAAATTTTTAACCATATGTTAACTGTTTTAGTGCCAAGTATTAAGTACCAGTTTGCGTTTTAGTAGATGAATGAAAATTAAATCATCGTCTGAGGTTATGATTGCTAGCTTATATATAAGATTTGGTTCAATTTGGTGG